>JAIPMN010008148.1:0-12853 GCA_020650975.1 Apostichopus californicus
AAAACGCAAGGCTGTCTGTATCCTGGTGGTTGTACGTAAATTTCAAGCACTTCCTGAACTTGAGAGATCAAAGATCGGGTGTATCCTGAAAGAGAATGATCGATGTTTATATAGATCGGATTTTGGAAATCGATTATAATAATTTCTGACGTGATCAGCCTCGTTTTTTTATACTGTGGGTACCAAATAGGAATTAGACCTCAGGAGTGGGACGGTGAGGGGAACAGTCCTGGGATTCTGAAAAAATTCAAATTGGTAAAATGCAGACATATTTAGCCATATTTTAAAAGATCAGAGAGAACACGGGGAAGGTTGAAACACTGGTCCTCACTTCATTTCTATAAATCTGCACCATGGTGCACCTTTGATCGTCAGTGAGTTCTTGCATATTTCCATTTCTCCTTATGAATATTCATCAACTTATAAACACCAATACTGATTGGTTGATCCTGTCCCCACCTGCATGCTACAGATACACTGGGAATGGACGACCAATCAAATTCTCTATACATCACTCAACTGAATATGATTACCCTATCACAAGACCAGAATAGAAGAATACATATAACATGTACAGTACAACTAGATAAAATATTGTTTTTCACCAATCCCCCCCCCACCCCCCACCTATCTTTTTCCTTCCCAGAGAGGAATTTGTAACTTTAAAATGTACACAATCTTGTTTAGCTTCACAGGAACTTAAGAATCCATCATGTATCCCACTGGCAAACAATTTTGACTGGTTTGGCAAAATTTAAGACTTAATAACAACATCATTTGCTCCCTCCCAAAAAAAGAAAGATAAGACAAATCACATACTTTTTGGCTAAATTTAGTCAAAAAACCTAACAGAGAAAGGTGAAGGTTCCTCTTTATCAAGAAGATGGATTTGGTCATTCATCTTACAGGAAACCGTTGCCAACATTGGCAAACTAAAAGCCCTGTCCAGTCAGACGAAGGATAAACATTTGGGCAGACAATTTGACTCCAGGTTGGACAGTGATGCATTAACCCTAGAACATGGCTACACCAACCCTAATATATAGCAGACCCTACTATATTTACAGCAGACAGAACAAAATTAGAAAGTCACCACCCAGAAAAAACATTTTTTTTTTCCTTGTCAAGTTTGGGA
The DNA here is from genome assembly GCA_020650975.1 of Apostichopus californicus. Lineage (NCBI taxonomy): Eukaryota > Metazoa > Echinodermata > Holothuroidea > Aspidochirotida > Stichopodidae > Apostichopus > Apostichopus californicus. Next base: position 1,136 of record JAIPMN010008148.1, read on the forward strand.
ATTTTTCTTCATAAAAACAATAGAGACAGAGAAAAAGATTCAATAAAACTTAATTTATATTACATAAAAGGAGAATAAATCCTCTCCGAAAAATATCTACATGTCTTTTAAATGTAATCAATATTGTTTAATAAATGATAAATATTAACTAATAATAAACTACTGCTAGATGTGTAAGTTACACACTTCCAAATTGGTTAATTTTTTATTAACAAGCAATGCATCAAAATTTTTTTTGGTGACAGAAAATTATGATGAAACGATGCATCAATTGAAAAAAATTACCACAAGTTGACATTTGCGGTGTTTGTTCCTTGTTTTCAATTCCAACAGAAACATTGTGTCATGCCATAGGCAGCTGGACTGTAAACTGAAGGTTAAATGATCTGGCTGGATATCATGGTGGAAAGAAAGGGCACCCTTCCATTGTACTTCCTCACCTCCCCTGCCCCTCCTCCTCCCCCCCCCTCTCATGCAGATGTGCCTGGTCACGTTGACATAAGGCATATTTCACAGTTTGATGGTCCAAACCAGTATAGTCAGTTTGAAGTACATTGTACTACTGTGTGTTCTAAATAATTACAAGTCTTTGTCATTAATTTGAACAACACATGCATTTGAAATAAAAAAAGATAATATTTTTTATTTTGTTCAATTTTTTTCTTTGAAAAATAATGATGAAAGCTTTTTTCGTCCAATGGTTATGTGTAAAATTCTCACGTACTGTAAATCTGTGTCCGTCCAATGGTTATGTGTGAAATTGAACAAAGTTTCTGCATTGATAAGCTAGTTATGCAATTTAAAGACAGTTTTTGTGTTTATTTGTTATAAAGCAAATGTCCTTAACACATTGCAACAAAATCAAATTCTTTCTCTTCTTAGTAATTTTTTAAGTGAACTACTAATTGATATTTTACCATAAATGTCCGTCCAATCACATCCATGTCGACTGTCACAAGCTAAAATTAAGTTTAGAATTTTTAAATGATATCTTTTATACTAGTTATCGTCTGCAACATTGGTGCATTCCATAACTGAAGAATTATGGGACAAGGCCTTTCCTTGTATATCTTGGGGAATAAAAAGAGGGAAGAGTGAGATTTGATTGGATTGTGAATTCGTGTGACTCTGCAATTTAGAGAAGGAAATTTTCCAAAATTTACAACATATTTTATCTTCTACATTCCATTTTCACTTCACTTATATGTCAAAGAATATAGTGTATTACATAACTTGAAACAAACTTAATTTTTTTCATACTGTCGGAGCTTTTGGACCATCTGATTGTGAAATCTGCCATAAGCAGTTGGTTTGGTTTTTTAATCCCTTTATTTTTGAGGGTGTTATGAACCTCAACTCCTGTAATTGGGCTGTTATTCCTGTTTGTTCTGAAATTTCAGTCAGGTTTTTAAAGTAAAGCTGGTCAACTGGATGAAATATTAATTTTACCATAGATAAAACCTTCAGTAGTGTTATTACACGAAATCATTTAAGGCCTACAGGAATATTTATCCTGTCTTTCCTTTCCAAAAACTGGGAAGCTTTGTGAAATTAAATGTGTGTGGATGTATCTTAATGGAATGTCATGGATGTAGGAGGTTAAAAATGTCAACTTGTGGTCATCATATCAATACTTTAACAGCTGACGATACTGCAAGGAGCGGAAAACCTGTCGTAGACGGAATTTTAATTTTATTTAGTCCGTACCTGTTTTCATATTATTTTATACAGTTTAATGCCTGTATTATAATGTTTAATTAGTATTCATGTTGTTATACCTCTCCTACAAACTGAATACTAAACTCACCTGTTGCCAAATGTCTTGCCTGCAGATTTGAATCGTCACGGTAACCGTTTGGCACCCTGTCAAACACAGATCCTGTATTGGATGGATGAAAATGGAATTGATCAACATTTCTCCAAACAAAAACAACCACATCTGAGAAGTATGGTTGGTCATTGTCCATAAAATAATACTTTCTGATGTTTTTATTATCTTTGTACTGACTGCAGATGTTCCCCCTTCACGTTAAGATCCTTGGAGTAGGGTACATGTCAAAATGAAGGATCCCGAAAAGAACGGCACAACAGGCAGTTTTTTCATGGTTTTTTTTCTATGTTTTGCTTCATACATTAGGAAAACAACATACCAATTGTTTATATCGCACAACACGGATGATATATATGTTATGCGCTATCGACCGATTTGCGCCATCGATCGATAGCGCTGCGCTATCTATGGATCCGTCGTTAGCGCAAGCATCGGTAGATTGCGCAGGTATCGATCGATGGCGCAGGCAGATCGACGGATTGTATGTCTATTTTTGATAATGACAATGTTTTTTTTTTAATTTCAGGATGACGCCAAGTGCTGTTTAAGGGACACCTCACTGATTTTTCTAAAAATTGCCCGTTTAATTACCATTTTCTATGTAAATATTTATGATAAATTCAATAAAATTTTATCAATTGATAGTGATACAATGAAAAATTATGAGTTCCAATAAATTGGTTGTATCATGGAGATAGCCTAAATCCATTGCTGAATCAGGCATATGTATCAGGTTGTATCATATGTCTTCAGGCCTAGGTTCTAAGAAATCTGCTAAATTACTGATGTGATTGGGCCAACAGTGACTATCGACTTCATATAATAGTGACGATATTCGTAAAAATGGAAAAAGAGCCAGCTTTTCGAGAACACATGCAGGAGACCGTCGACCGCCAAGCTGCTTCAACAAAGAGCCCAGTCATCAGCGGGGAGAAGTACGATGCCATAAAATCTCATCTTCTTGATCCAAGCATCAAGGTGGACTCGCACTTCCGACATTGGGTCAAAACACGGAATTTTCAGATTGTCGACCTTCCTGGCCTTGGTCTTAATCAAGTTCTGGTCATCCCAAACGAGCAGAAGGTACAAGTTGAGGGAAGCGCCAAGTTCCTGCGAGTTGTCCATGCTGACAACGTGTTCGATGTCGTAAAGGGTATTCACGTAGACGAACTCAAGCACAGCGGGTACAAGAAAGTGGCTACACGACCCAAGAACTATCGATTGATAGCGCAGCGCGATCTACCGATGCTTGCGCTAACGACGGATCCATAGATAGCGCAGCGCTATCGATCGATGGCGCAAATCGGTCGATAGCGCATAACATATATATACCAAAAATATTCTTCCTTTTTTAATTTTCACTTTTTGTACTTTTAACCACTTTTGTTTACCATGTTTTGTAACAGGTTTGCCTATATTGGCAAAACAAATAATTTTTGTAACCCTATGACATAACTTCCTAGAGAATGATGGAATTTTCATTCATAGGAATACTTTAGAATATATATAGCAGCTCACCCCTTGACATTCCCAACAAGATTCATATCGCAGACAGTTTTGTTTAAAATGCATTTTTGGAACATATCCCACAAAAAGAGTATCCCAGGATGGATGGCAATTTGGCTCATTTGGAATGTTGCCAAAGTTTATAAACCTCAGTTATGGAGGTAAAAACCTGTGACATGGTTTTACAAAGTTAAGGTAAACTATCTCTTCATGATAGTAGAAAGGTTTTAACCCAGGTGGGCTTTTATGAACCTTTGGGACAGACAATATCTTATCTTTGCCAGAGACAGTCTCTCCCCTTATGGATAATTGGGTGTTATTGGACAAGAGGGCAGTCTTCAACAATATAGCCACTTCAAGTTAAAACATTGAGCTAGAGAATCCATGCATACAGTTGGGTTTGCCTGGATTCACAACCTTTTTACCTCCCACACCTTCCTACCCCCAGGTGCTACTGTACCTTAAGTAGATATAGGACACAGACTTGCCTTTGGAAGATCATTCACCCACCACATTGTTGGCCAAAGTTGGGGAGGGGGGGAGTGGGGAGAGGTGGAGGAAATCCTGAGATTCTTGTTGAAATTGCTAAACTCCACTGTGAGACTGGATTATGTCTCTATAAGTAAGAAATCTGAACCAGATTATTTCAACAAAAGAATGGGGGGAGGGGTGGGTAGGGGAATGGGTTATAGATCAAACTTGGATATACTACAGTACATGACCCTAGACAAAGTAGTACATTGTCAGAGTGGTGAGTGGACAGGTAAGTGAGGCACCTCCCAGGTTTTAATATCATCTTATAAGAATTTGTCTGCATACAGTATGTAAAAAGAAGATTTTCAAAATCATTTGTATTGCCTTCAAGACTGAAAAATATTCAAATGATGTCCCAGTTAATAAGAAATAAAAAAGTTGTGGTTAATATTGACAGGTCTAATTTTGCTTAAATTCTGGAAATAAATTTTCACCAATTTCAATCTATGGTACACCACTCTTCCTGATATAGTCCATCGCTGACATTAGAGCTCTCGGTAATCTGACTCAGAAGGTAACCTTCTGAATAATCAAAGACCAAATGAAGTTAAGCAAAATTACATTTGACAATCTTTTCATAGCTTTTCATGGTGTGGAGGGAAGTACGTTGTATACACAAGGAATTTGTTGTTTTTGTGTAAATATCATTGAAATTTTTATTGCACATATAGACCAACCTTGTTACACAACTTTGTAAAAGTTTATGAACCCTTACTACATTTACTACTTACTACACTAACTATACTAGTCATGTCTGACCAACAGGAAGTTTAGAAACTTGGCTAGTGTCAAGGGCCTCCCTCACCCCTATAGACATGTAAACTGGTTTTGAAATTGATGGTGAACCGAAGAGTTCTTTGAGGATGGAGATGCATAGAGTGGGGAAAGAGGTTTATTTTGGGAAGGGGCGAGGAATGTGTTCCTGGGACCTTATAATGAAGGTACAGTACGATTGCAGATTCCAAATCATAGCCTGTTCAGGGGGGTAGGAGATGGGGGGAACTGGGGGCACGTGCCCCCCCCCACTTTTTTCCAAAGTAGCAAATGTGCCCTACTGGCAAATAAAATGTGCCCCTTTGATGAAGAACTGTCTTTTGGATATCTTAAGCCTTTGTCAATAATAGTATTGATAGCATACTAACACATCATATATATTGAAGTGATATGGCTGGTGTGTATCGGTTTATAGCATAACAAGTGGTGGTTGTGGAATGAGAAAGTGCCCCTCTGATGTTGTGCCCCCCCCCCCCAATTTTTGGAAGCTTCCTACCCCCTGAGCCTGTTTCACAAAGGAAGAAAAAGTTGATCTCAACAGCATATAAACAGGGCTAATTTGCATCTAAAAGCAATATTCCCTACAAGAAAGCAATTTAGTTTGTAGTTAAATGTCGTACCTGTTTCATCTGGAAGGTCATGTTGACATGTAGTGTAAATATAGAAAGCTTAATATGTGCACTAAAGTCAGAAGAGTAGTTAAATGTCACTCTTAAAAGTACATTCTATAGACTATACCCTATAAAATAATGGAATAAACTGCCATGTAATGCACAAAGATACTGAGCATAAAGCTGCCTTTTAAATATCCACTGACATAATTACTATAAAATATTTTAATATTTTGGCCAGCATATTTATATATACTAAAAATTGTCACTAGTATACATGCTATTACATATATCATTCTTCACTATGTATTAAAAAACTAAAATTTGAACACTGACTGGATTAAATTAAAACATTCAACAATGGGTGTGTCATCCTCTGTATATATATTTTACTTGTCACTGATCTTATTCCAAACTGTAATTTCCTGAACCTTCTTCGTTTTTTTTTTAATTTCAAGATTTATACCTACAGTAATAAAACATCATCCTCTCCAAATGAGACAATGAGAGTTTGCACATTTTATGATATAACCATCTTCATCGATGGACTGGATGTGCTCGACACAGTTCCTCTCTACCGGGCTGTCAAGATGACTAATTGCATATACTCTTTGCACCTTGTGAGCAGCAGCTTGAGATAATCACCAGTGACTAACAAGTTTTGTTTGTGAGGAAGCTAGTGGTCCATGGAGACAAATTGACTGAGATATAAAGCCCGACTGGCTAAAGCAGACACAGTTCACACTGGCATTTGAATCTTTCTCTGAGAGTCATGTTAAGTTTGATGAAGTTTCAGACAACCAGAGTATCTCTCATTTAATATACAAAGTTACAGTAGGTTGGTCGCGGCATGCTATGAACAAGTTGCTAAAAGTTGCAAAAAACCTTGATATCAGAATTGGAATTTTCGAGGAATGGGTCCAAATATTTAAAAAAAATTATAATAGTCAATTAATATTTTTCAGAAGAAAATTAAAGGTTGAGGTCTTTGGATCATAGTGAAATAAAATTGTCAAAATTTAGAGATCAATAGTATAAATTTCAGTTTTACACATTGATTTCTTGAGAAAAAAAAGTCACAATTTCACACACACGCACACACACACACAAAAACTCATAAAAAAGTTTTAAAAACACAAAAAAAAAATTGGCCATGGTGGTGGAGGGAAGGAAGATGGGTTGAAGGATACAATGCTAACAGGCACTACTTTGCTGGGCATCAGAAGACTAGAACTGCAATAGTAATGAGGAGGTACAATAGAATTATTATTATTATTATTTAGGTTTTACAGTCTTGTTCAGGGCCAAGGCCCTCTCACACGACTTTACAACACTGGTCATTGGTAACCTGACACACCAACACACCAAAGTGTGCACAATTCAATCAATCTCTCCTGGGCACCACAGTGCACCACAACCACGTGTCCCCCGGGGGACTTTCCCATAGGGTGCAGCCACAAACCCGGCCCCCATAATATTTACAAGTTACCTCGCAAGTCCCCTTTTATACACCTGGGTGAAGAGAGGCAATGGAGATAAAGCGCCTTGCCCAAGGACACAACGCAATGATCTGGCCAGGGCTCGAACCTGTAATCCTTAGATCACAAGTCCACTGCCTTAACCACTTGACCACAACGCCCTCAATTAACTTTGTAATATGTACAGTAACATTTGTTATGGGTATGAAGGGTATGAAGTAACCTGCTGGGCATCATATGGCTACAACCTACTGTAGGGACCCGGTCCATAAAGGGACCCTGGAAAATTTGGGAGGACACTTCAGGAGAGAATGGGATAAATAATAGTGTACATTTATTCTCATTTTCATAATATATACATGAAGACAACAAATAGTGTGCGCAGTGACATAACTGTCTCTGTTTCTTGGTCTGGATTTTGACACCTCTGCAATTTGTGCTATTTTGCTTTCATCGTTTAATTTACAAACATGGTCAAAGTTGATGCCTTATTTTCATCCTTCAATCCTGATGCAAGTTTGGTGGATTAAAGTAGAAGACTAACATTTTGCCAGATACCTTATCATTTCTGACAGCTATCTTACCACCAATGGTGGCAAACTCCATAATCAGCATTATGATCAAAAGCATGAAGGTGCACTGTGGCATAAGTGGCATAAGCACTAAATCAAACCCTTGCATCTAGGAGGTCAATGTGTTAATCCCGAGCCCTTGCCCACTAAAGTGGGTTTATCATCCCAGAGATACCCATGATCCTCCCAAATCTAAACATAATCTTCCAAATGGTATAAAAATGTAAAAAAGAGCTTAAAAATTGTAAATTAGAATTAGCAATTGGCTTTCGTCACAAGTACCTGCAGCTGCAGTGCTTACCATAAGTTACTATATTAATGAAACTTTGTGGTTAAAATTTAGAACCAAAGATTAATTCCTGCCTTCCCACATTAAACCTAGATCACTGCTGCCAACTGCACCCGGCGTCATGTTAAATATAATATCGAGAATATTTTCTTACTTATGCCTAAGTTTGGTGATAGAGCTCTTTCCATGTACTGTTGCATATGATATGGTTTCTGACCTAATTTTTTTGTCCATAGCTAGGTTAAACCAGCTTGATTGAGCATATTTTTCTTTGCATAAACTCTTTCTGATTACTTGATTCATTTATTTTGTATTGATATATATCATAAAGTACATTTTTGGTAACCTCTGGTAAGTAGCCAAATATGAACAAAATAAATTTTTAAAAAAATTAAAAAAAATAAATAAAAATTGCCACATTGATCATGAATGACAATAATGTAAAATCAGTCTCAGTTAAGTAATATATAATCCAGCCTGCTTCTCCTATATATATATCTCATTTTATTAATAGCCTAAACCAGTTGTTGCTAGGCAACATGTTGGACTATATTAAAAAAGAAAAATTTGAAGACCAGAGAGATACTGCCCAGTTAGAAGATCATCTTGTTGCCAATTTTGCCACATAAATTATTAGCTAGGTAATTGTCAAGATGATCTCTTCCATAAAACTCCCTGAACCAGAAACTTACACTACTTCACATCACAGAGTATCATCATATGAAGGTACAAATAGGAAAACTGGCTAAAATAAAAAAAAAACTGAAATGAAGTGAAGTGAAAAAACAAGAGACAATTTACCTTACATAAATAACCGCTATAAAGGTGACATTTATGGTTGGCAACCTGCCACATCTTGAATTCAAGAGCTCACCCCGGAGTGATAAATGAAATACACATAAAACATAATGGATATCCCTTTTGGAAACGGGCAAATAAGTCACAACCCGATGAAAATTGCAATGAGATACACAATCACAAGAAACATGCATGGACATCTTTATATGCCAAAATTGAAAATAACAGAAATATGATACCGATAAACATTTCACTTATTGCTAGATTAGCATCAACAGAATCAAGCATTAAGTAAAAACTGGATGCTGATTATTCTATCTTTGTTCTAAATATAGATATTATGTAATTGTTTCTCAAAAATGTAAAAGTTGTACATTTTCCTTACTTTTTGAACATATTTTTAAAGGTGAATCTCCGAAAAACCTCATAGCATTTCCTTTTGCTCGGACTACAGTATGACATGTATCAAGACTAAAACTCTGCCTGAAAGCTGTATATAAGCTCTAACAGTTCAGATTGTTTGTGCAATCCTCATTATGAATATTCATGAAGCCTTCATGCATGGCTCTGACTATTCCTCAGTGTTAGTACATACTATACATTTTGCCTAAGAAAAACAAAACAAATAAGAGTAGAACATAGAATGTGACCAATCTGAGAATGTTCACAAAACTGTTTGATCATGTATAATTTGTTAACCTTTTATTGCGAGAAGTATACGGCATAAGTCAACATCAATTTGTTGAGTAATTTGTGACGATGACTGGAGGGATATTTTGTTGCCAGTCTGGTGATCTCTGTTGCTGACAGCTAGTTAGCAGACTTCTCTAGAGCAAGTCTGACATTATAAGTGGTGGGTGAGGTAACTCACATGTTACCCACGGATCATCGCTGATCATTGTTAGAGCGAGTTATTCTGGAGTCGGGACTGTCGTATATAAATTTGAGATGGTGGTGCCTCTTGCGATAATTAGTAAACACAAGATTTTGATTACAAACAGCTGTGAGCAATTAATTTGCACTGTTTGGCAGTGTATAGCAACGACAGTGGTGTAAGAATCAAGGGACATATGTACCGATGCAGTAAACTTGACAGTCAATCGTACCTCCAGCATGAGGGCATCATCATCTTACAACTTATTGTACTGTACAACCACTCCCTGCCCCCCTCACCTGCCCCCTCTACTAGCATTTGCAATGCACAGAAAACAATGTGAAAATAGTTCGAGGTAGAGAAGGTGTTACAACAGAAAAGCAACAGGACACATGGAATAATTTAACTGAGTAAAAGATTTAGCATAGCAAGTTTTAAGGCTATGCACAGCTTTGCCTCTTATAAAATACTATGGTTCTGTGTACAAAACCTGCTATGGTTCTTTGCACTTGTAGAGCAGTTTGCCCATTTTGCATAACATCATTCTATGCGATACTAATGGATAAATTAGTCACTGGAACATACAGATTGCTTGTATTCACAGCCACGGCCTACTAGGAAACAGGACCCATTCACTTACGAAGACTTCTCTACCATTTATGAAAAGAACTGCAAAATCAAGTTCCCATTGTTTTCTCTACGCTATCGTCCGATATAAATTTTGATAAAAGTGAAGTGTTTCAAATTCAATTGCAAGAAATGAAACTGTTTATGACTTTTATGTTTATAATAGATATATTCCAAACAATAAAATTGAAAGTGTTAACCATGCAGTGAAACCTAATAAAGCAAAACCTGCTTTATAATTTATATACAGTATAAGAGACTAAATATGGTGCACAGTGGATGGTCAACACGATCTGATGTGAAGGTTTTAAAACTAGTTACCAGTACTGGCAAGCATATATTTACATGTACATGAATATGTGACATTTATGTACCTATATAACAGATTCGTCACATTGGCACATAGTTATGACAACTATTCAAAAGTCGTCCATTGACTCATTGATACGTACAGTGTACATATATGTTAGAAATATTAATTTTGCAAATGTATACCTCATGGTGCAACCTAGCTCGATCAATTAGATATAGATCTTAAAGTCAGAGTAAGATCACAATTTTCACACAGTATGTTGTCAGTTTTCTATATTTCTAGAAAATACTCAAACGTTTCAATATTATTTTGAGGCTACATTTCGAAGAAAAACTCAAATGTTTCAAGTAATATGTTGAGGCTCAACAGTTCTAAATCGATCTTTCTAGCCACGCAGCAATTAATAGGGGTCGTTACCATATTGGTCCTAACGGATCCGCAAAACTTGGCAAGCTGCAGCCTCTTAATGCAAGTCATATTAATCCCATGAATTAATGACTAATATTATACAATTTCATTTGTAATTATTAAAGAGGCGATCTTTTGAAACATATCTCTGAAGTTTCAAGTCAAACTAATTGTTAAAGGTGAACCCTTACAAGTGATCGTGTTACTTTAAGTCACAGGTAGACCTGAAAACAGTATTGATCACGCGCATAATTAGGACCGAAACTGACAGCGCCCTCTTTGGAATTACGAGAGAACCCCATCGACATCACAGTAGTAGAATTATATCGAAGCTATTCATGCATTGTTGTATCTATGCCTCTTTAATAGCTCACACATATCTCAAAGGTACAAATCAAATATTAACTTCTTTTAATCCTTCTTTGTTCTGTCTACAATATATAATACCTGGACCACCTAGACTTCTCCGTGGGATGTCTATTAGTGGTCATTTATTTTCGCTATAAATAAAAGAAACAGGTAAAATGAGTAATTGTCTATGGAACATTGATAGCCTCATGCATGGGCGACATTCCATCTTGACTTCTCTTGCAGATACATTAATTATCAGATAGTAGCTGCATATGCCATTAATATAGCGGGGGTGACAACAGGGGAAAATGACAAAGTGTGTAATTAAGTTGCGTGCTCTGAGAAACGTTTCTACAGGTGAAGCCAACCAGTATTAAATCCAAAAGCTCCGTTTCCGAGTGAACAAAGTATTTGTCAGATTGCGGAGGATTTCAGATGTGACAGTGAGCGGGTATGACCAGTGTTGTATATAGATAGCATGGTAGGCTAAAAGGATAGGCCAAATTAATAGTTACTGTGACCAGGCATCTATTGAATGGTTTGAGATGTATAATAACTTGTAAACAAGTCTCTACATTTCCAGAGAATAATTTAGCAGTCAAATTTTTAGTAGCAGTTTTGAACGCTCTGAGCTTTTTCTCAATACTATTGGTCCTGTGTACAAAAACAGCGAGATATATCTTGTACACTTGTATAGCCCATATATATCCGTTTTGCATAGCATTTTGTGATGAGATATATATATATATTAA
>JAIPMN010008150.1:0-17695 GCA_020650975.1 Apostichopus californicus
ATATAAACATGGGTCAGACTCACAATGCAGGGGACCGAGCTAGGATTATCAGTCCTCTCCAGGCACCTTCTTCGGGTGGTGCTTGTCTGAGCTTCTGGTACCACATGAGCGGTATCAACATCGATAGGTTTGCTGTTTACCTGAGAGCCGACGATTCCGACTCGATCGTCTTTACCAGGACCGGCACGCAGGGAGACGAGTGGATCAGAGGAGAGAAAACCATACAGATGGATACTGCATGGCAGGTAGGAGAGAGAGGAGTAAATGGGATATGACTAATGTGGTGCAATGTTGGTGTGGTAGAAAGGATGGTGTTTTGCCGGGTGGTGTATGGTTGATGTGGTAGGAAGGGTAGTATATGTGCATGTTGGTGCATGGTTGGTGCATGGTTGATGTGATAGGAATAATAATAAAATAACATGGTAGTGCTTGGTCGGTGTGATAGAGAGGATAGTATGTGGGCATGGTAGTGCATGGTTGGTGTGGTAGCAAGGGTAGTGTATTGCAGGGTACATGGTTGGTGTGATGGGAAGGACTGTATATGATAGAGTGGTGCAATGTTGGTGTGATTGGTAGGATGTAATATAACACTGGTTGTCTGGTCGGTGTGATAGAAAGGAAAGTATATGTGCGTCGTTGGTGTGATAGGAAGAATAAATAAAATGGTGGTGCTTGGTTGGTGTGATAGAGAGGATAGTATATGGTTATGTTTGGTGCATTATTGGTGTGATAGGAAGTATAGTAAATAACAGGGTGGTGCTTGGTCGGTGTAATAAAGAGAATAGTATATGGGCATGGTGGTGCATGGTTGGTGTGATAGAGAGGATAGTATATGGTTATGTTTGGTGCATTATTGGTGTGATAGGAAGTATAGTAAACAACAGGGTGGTGCTTGGTCGGTGTAATAAAGAGAATAGTATATGGGCATGGTGGTGCATGGTTGGTGTGACAGCACCATGGCTGGTAGAGGAAACAAATAGCAGTTTTTGTCTATAGATATTACAGTAATAGGGATTTGCAACATGTTTGTTGATAGAAAATGATAATAATCTTGCAAAATGATATTATATGAAAGCCATAGTAATAAATAAAAAATTTAAATGAAAAAGAATTAAATAATTCGAATTAACGGCTTAGTAGTGATAAAGGTCCGTTTATATTTTCTAATTTTCATAGGTTCTCTTTGAAGGACGTTACTCTATCAATGATATGGGACACATCGCTCTGGACGATGTGTTTCTGAGTGGTTCACCCTGTACCGCTGACTGTAAGCTCCCCCATTATAATATATACGACGGTATACGGTAAAAATCTGCGATAGTGAGGGCAGTAATGTTCTTTTAAAGGATCATAGCGGTGATGGAAGATTTTTGCTGATTTAACTAATCTGTATTTTTGAACTATCCTTAAGAAATGTTATTTCATCAAATGGTTTGACCAGATTTCTGCCAGACATAAAAAAAAAAATCATTATTTTGAATGAAAGTATTTTAGACAGATCAACTGGTTTCAATTACAATTTGTCATTTTCTGTGACTGTTTACAGTTGAGAAGCTGTTCACAGTTTTCTGTGACTGTTTACTATCCTTAAGAAATGTTATTTCATCAATGGTTTGACCAGATTTCTGCCAGACATAGAAAGAATTATTATTATGAATGAAAGTATTTTAGACAGATCCAACTGCTTTCATTTACAATTTGTCCGCATTTTCTGTGACTGTTTACAGTTGAATGCGACTTTGAAACAGACTTATGCGGCTGGACACAAGGTACCTCCGATAACATGGAGTGGACCAGGTATCAGGGAACCACGCCCTCAACAAGCACTGGACCAACAACTGACCATACCACAGGAACTGCTGAAGGTAAAGTTTGATTACTCAAAGAGGGCGTTGTGGTCAAGTGGTTAAGGCAGTGGACTTGTGATCTAAGGATTACAGGTTCGAGTCCTGGCCAGATCATTACGTTGTGTCCTTGGGCAAGGCACTTTATCTCCATTGCCTCTCTTCACCCAGGTGTATAAATGGGGACTTGCGAGATAACTTGTAAATATAGTTGCATGCGCCGGTTTGTGGCTGTACCCTATGGGAAGTCCCCGGGGGGACACATGGCTGTGGTGCACTGTGGTGCCCCAGGAGAGATTGATTGAATTGTGCACACTTTGGTGTGTAGGTGTGACATGTTACCAATGACCAGGGTTAAGTTGTGAAGTCGTGTGAGAGGACCTTGGCTCTGAACAAGACTGTAAACCTAACATCATAAAAAAAAGTACCATCTTATATCAGAAGTCTTGTTTTTAAGCAATTTTATTTGAATAACTAAAATATGTGGCCTTCTTCAACCATTTCTCGGAAGTTTCCTCACTTGATTTTCTCATTTAGTGTCTTTGGCATTGCTTCTGCATGTTTATACAATTGCATAGCTACGTTAAGTTAACTTAAAGTCATTTTATCGTATCCCTGTGGCTATATCCCTTGGCAACAAACGTATGAGTTTGATGCATTGAATTCACTGCAAGATTGCTTAAAATCGAAGAAAACTTTCAAGCCTACCACACATTCTTAGCAGATGTACCTAGCCTAGCCTTGTCTGGTCTAGTCAACTTGGCTCGATGTTAGAATTACACTTTGTGTAGAAGTATATGAATTCATTGTGGTCCAAGTTTGTACGCTTAAATCATAAAAAATGTTAGAGTTATCGGCAGATCTATGATTTATAGCTGCTGTATGTCAAACCTGTGGAGTCGTTGTACACACACTGCATTGTTATAGTGTTATAAATACCCTACACTGACGTGATTTGGAGTGATTTGCTTCAAGAAATCTGAAAGAACCCATGACCATCAGGCCTGCAGTTCTCCTCAAATTCACTTGAGCATTAATAATTTGTTACTTGATAGCATAAACTACCCCAAGTACTGCCATTAGGATTCATGCAGGAGCGCACCTAATAAATTGACCAGCCACCATATGATTGTAAACACAATTAAGTGCTCTAATGGCTAGCGCTACTTTCCTGTGTGAAGAAAAATTTGGCTTGACCACTGAAATAGTACACTGTGTGTTTAATCATGAACTTGTGCAGAGGATCATTCAGTATGGCTAGCATTACCATCTGGAGTAGATATTCAATCTTCCCTGTTTTTGGCCAAAAACAGGGGACTCGGATGGTATTTGCAAAAAGGCAGGGAAGATTGTAATGCTCCTGTTTTTCCAACTTCTCTTCCGGTAGCAAATATCAACCAATTGGAATCATTGTACCATTTTCTGAAAGATAACTTCTCCATCTCTCCAAATGTGTTTCAACGACATGAATAGTCACTATTGAAACCAGCACTCTAAGTTCATTGTGCAAATTGAATAGGAAAGTCTAAGATAAACTTTCTGAATGTCTACAAAGTACTTCAGGGAATAATTGATCTGGTAAAGCATCGTAAAATGCTATGCAAAATGAGCAGACTGCTATTACCAGTGTCAAGGTGTATGGCAGTGTTTGTACACAGAAAATAGTATTTTTTTAAGGGACAAAATTCAGAGTCTTCAAGACTGCTAAACAAAATAAGAAAACTAAATCATTCCCTCGCTGACTTAACTTTAACGTACGGATAAATTCAGGCTGTGGTTTGATAGTATCCATCCTAATCAATAATATATGACATTTTTGTATATATAGTACATATATATTTTATACTACATAACATGTATATATTATAATAATAATGATAATCAGTTTTTTGTATGACGCTTAAAGCTACCACAAATGTGGATTACAATTTTCACATCGGGTGGCTTCCAATTCAACATTTTAACTCAAATTTGGAATTTTTTCAATTTAGAAAATCATTTCAGATGGGAAACCGTAGATTGCTCTTGGATGAAAAACCCACATTACTACGACCCGGCCAGCCATTGAAGCCCGAGTTTCCCGATTGCTAATAAAGCGTCACTGCTTCAAATGCCACCGCCTTTATCCACTTGGCGGCAGCATGGGTTCATCAGGCATGAGCTTTTTCCGCAAATTCTCGGAATATCCGTGATTTCTGTTCTACCTAGGGGCCAAAAACTATTATCCTAACACACTGTAGCATACGCAAACTGGAGCCTATACCGCAATTTTTGCAAAGTTCTGTGATTTTTTTTAACCCCAGGCTCGTCCCTGGTTCATATAATTTTGAATTATTATAGATACCTATTTAACATATTCTGTATGAAGATGCTTCTTCATGATTTAAAAATCTATTTCTTTCTTTCTTTCTTTGTCAGGTTATTACATTTACCTTGAGACCAATGTCGGTAGCAGCAACTACAAAGCGCAGCTGTACAGCCCTCAGTATTCATACACAGACGGAGACTGCTTCACCATGTGGTACCACATGTATGGTACCACCATCAATGCCCTAAATGTCTACTCTTACGATGTCTTAACAGCAGAGCAAAATACACTATTCTCCAGAAGAGGTGAGTTTTGTTTT
Organism: Apostichopus californicus; assembly: GCA_020650975.1. Taxonomy (NCBI): domain Eukaryota; kingdom Metazoa; phylum Echinodermata; class Holothuroidea; order Aspidochirotida; family Stichopodidae; genus Apostichopus; species Apostichopus californicus. The sequence continues at coordinate 4,472 of JAIPMN010008150.1, forward strand.
GGGGTGTATTTGTGTTTTTTTTTTTTCCCTATGTGTGTGTTTCGTTTTGTTTTTTTCTTGGTTTGCTTGTGTTTTTTGTGTTCTTTTAACTATCCTTTGAGTAGGCAAAATAAACATGTTGAAACCCTTCTTTTCTCACAGTACTAACTTGCCATACGATTCCACCTTGGATATAACAGGCATGAGCTTTTTCCGCGAATTCGCGGAATATCCATGATTTCTTTTCTACCTCACGGACAAAAACTATTATCCTAACACACTGTACATACGCAAACTGGAGCCTATACCGCAATTTTTGCAAAGTTCCGTGATTTTTTATTTACCCCAGGCTCATCCCTGATATAAGTACCAGCTCACTCATTGATAATACAAGTTATATAGAATCATCTCACGAATCCTGTCATTTTTTTAAAATTTCTTAAATTCTTTTCCTCACCACCCAGTAACTAGTATCAATGAGTGGCGTTACACCACCATGACAGTGACAGCTAGACACAGTTACCAGATCATCCTAGAGGCTATCAGGGGAACCTCCACTACTGGTGACATCGCTGTCGACGATATCAGACTCACCCCTGGACCTTGTCCTGGCACTCCAGGTACAAAATTATACCCTGAAAAGGTTGATAGCTTGTCATGGATAGCCTGGAAAAAGACATGGAATGTGAAAAATAAGTTTCCATGCTTATAAAATAGTCATGGAAAAGAATGAACAAAGGAAACCATGGAGAATGATTGTCTTCACTTGTTTCTACCTTACATCACTTTTCCACTAGGAAAAATTGCCCAAAACAACATTGGCATTGAAGACTCGCCCCAAACCGCTTGCCGCGTTCTGAAAAAGTTAAGTTTCCGTTGCTTGCAAATTTTTCTTCTTGTCGCTACAAAATGCAGACAGTAATGAAACATGATACCTTGTTATCTCTTATCTAGACCTGAGATGTCCATGCTACTATGTACACTGTGTTGTGGGTATTGACCATAGCTGTATGTATTGACTGTACACTAGTGTCTAATTACCAACGGTAGCAAGCTGTATGTGTATTTACTGGGATCGATGGTGGTGTCTAACACTTCTGTTACACCTCATTCGAAACTAGGTCAGATTACCGGCATAAGATGTTTCTTTGTGAGCGAGTCTTCACACCCTTTAAAGTCCAAATAACATATCCATATATCACACTGTAAATTGGTTCTGTTCCTAACAACCTAAAGAAAATTGTAAAGTGTATTTAAATTGTATGACAAGTAGTTTATATTGAGTGGATTAAAAGCATTGATGGCTTATACTATATATTAAAATTGTATGTACAAATTCCATTTTTACCTCTCCATAATTGAAACCTTGGGATAATTTGGAAAAGTCTGTATGAAGTGAGTGATTTACAATAAATGTGACAAATTCTCTTCAGGTTACTGCGACTTTGAGAGCGGTTTTTGCACATGGTTGAACGATAGGTCCGGCGACGTCTGGGATTGGGATCGTACTCGAGGTTTGGCAGGTCAGAAGTATAACCCGGGCACAGACCACACCACTAATACCGGTTACGGTAAGGTTATATGTTTATTGATAATACCAGACACAGTCTGGGAAAGGTTTGGAAAAGTTTTCAGAAGTTAAGCCTGAAAAATTTAGGAAAATAAATCCTCATACGAACAAGTCAATATTCTTCTTATTGTTATATTTTCATAACTGCTCAAAATGTTTTCTTTCCTAAAAATGAAATTATTTTTGAGTCTGGTGAGGTCAGTGAGGTCAGAGGTCAGTGAGGTCAGTTTTGCCGGTTTTGTAATTTTTCATCCTAGCATGCATCCTAGCATGCATGTACTCTGGAGAAGACATCAGGTGCAGCCTAATATGCAGATCATATGCTGGATAATACAGCTAGGCCGATAGAGCTGTTAGTACAGTAGGATGAGACTAACTAGAGCAAACAAAGTGTTTAAAAAGTGTGTCCATATAAACATAGGTTCATGACCCTATTAACCCCCCTCCCCCCTCTCACCACAAACTAACGATAATAAGTGGTTAAAGCATACACTTTGCAAAGAGTTTCGATTGTCAAGGGCTGCTCAAAGTGGCCTAACAGTATGTCCTAATTGTATAGTGTGTAGACTACATAGTAAACATAATTTGACAAGCTTCGATCTTGGAAATAAGCCTGGAATATAAAAAGGTTAATGATTTTACAAAGCCACATCAATGGGAGAAACTGAATGTTAAATTGTTTATTTAAACTTGGATATTTCACCAGGTTTCCCAAAATTTGCAATGGCAATCACAGACATACCAGATTGAAAGGTGGTAGTAGTTTAACATGCTTGTATGGAGTATGATTCACGTTTAAGAAAATTCATATTATCTCTGCATGTGCTTTATTTACAATTTCTCTAGCGCGACAAAGAAATGTGTTCTCGTCAGGCTTCTACCGTCAACTTCAGAAATAGCGACTTTCTTCTGAAGTCATTAAATATGTATGTCATATTTTAGCGCGACAAAGAATGTGTTTTCCTTAGGCTTCTATCGTCAACTTCAGAAATGGCAACTTTCTTCTGAAGTCATTAAATATGTCTGTCATAATTTAGCGCGACAAAGAATGTATTTCCCTTAGGCTTCTACTGTCAACTTCAGAAATGGCGACTTTCTTCTGAAGTCATTAAATATGTATGTCATAATTTAGCGCGACAAAGAATGTGTTTTCCTTAGGCTTCTACTGTCAACTTCAGAAATGGCGACTTTCTTCTGAAGTCATTAAATATGTATGTCATAATATAGCGCGACAAAGAATGTGTTTTCCTTAGGCTTCTACTGTCAACTTCAGAAATGGCGACTTTCTTCTGAAGTCATTAAATATGTATGTCATAATTTGCACACGCAGGGTTCTACATGTCATTTCCCATCCTGCCACCTACCGTAGCTCAGGGAGACAATGCCATCCTGATCAGCGAGTACATGTTGCCCATCTCCAACGCCTGCTTTAAGATGTGGTATCACATGACAGGATCAGGTGAGCCAATCATTATCATCATCATCCAGTTAATAGTTAAATCATAACAGTGGAGCGTGGTGGCCAATTGGCTAAGGGACCATTGCCAAATCTAATCGCCGTCATGACGGCGTGCGCTCGCAAGGCTATTGTTCAGCTTAGTTAAACTTGGGTGATCAGCTCTCAGCTGAGACTCAGATTTAATGAGGAGGGCCATCTATGACATCATTGGTGTGGACAATGGACTTATTACCTTGTGTCCTTGGGCAAGATGGTTTATCTCACTTGCCTCTCTCCACCCTGTGAGGTTACTTGTCTTTGGGCGCGATATATATATGCAGCCGCCTGGAGGGATTGCATTCTCTGGGACAGATTATTATTGACAAGTATGTTTGTATGTATTTTAGATCCTGCAAGCAGGAACTCGCGAAGAAGCCTCATTGGCTTATCAAAGCCGCAAGCTGTCCGAAATCAGTCTCTTACATTCATATTTAACGTCCATGATTATGAATTGTCAATTGTCAACAACTCTGTAACTGGACGACATACATTAATATTGGAGTGACTCGAACCGGGGACCTTATGATTGGAAGGCACCGGCGTTAACCACTGAGCTAATTACACTCCAAGATATCACACTGTAGCAGTGAATGCTGTGCAAAACTATGCAAAACTGTCACATTGCTATACAATTGCCATAGCAATTTATAGGAGAAGAAGATCAGAGCCTTCAAACTGATATGCTAGATTAGAACACTAAACTATTCCCTGTTCGTGTAATGCCATAGTGGTCTCTGATAATAAATTTCTATCAGGTCTATATATTAAAAGCATTGAAAGCATGACCCAGCTGGTGGAGCGTGACACAGAAGTACAGTTTGTCAAAACATTGTCACAACTGCGTTGGACAATAGTCCATCACTTTTGTCTTCCTGTTTCCTCTCACAGGTACCGGAACCCTCACAGTCACAGCCAGGGGTACTAGCAGCACCTACATAATAGGGACACTAGAGGGGGATGCCGGTAATGTTTGGAAATACCTCAAGAGATCTGTCACACAGAAGGTTGAATTCAGGGTAAGTATTCACAGCCAGCATGATCCAGGGTTATTTATCTAGTCAGGCTTGAGCTTTTTCCACCAAATCGCGGAATATCCGTGATTTCTTTTCTACCTCCGGGACAAAAACTATTATCCTAACACACTGTAGCATATGCAAACTGGAGCCTATACCGCAATTTTTGCAAAGTTCTGTGAGTTTTGTTTTATCCCAGGCTCATCCCTGTCTAATATAGCCATGTCATATTTTGTGTTTCAGTCAACGGGCTAGTGGATTAATTGTGTCAAATACATGTAACGAAAGGAACCCTACACATATTCTGATATCACCCCCCTCTGTCTCTTACTTTGTAGCCGTATAACCTTGTTTAGCTGTTATTCCTAAAATTCCCTAAAATTTAGTAACGAACAAATCGAGCTGAAGTTGGTGTCCTATCAATGAGGAATTCCGTGACTTATTTCAATTATTACAGATTTTTATTGAGGCAACCTCTAACAGTGCTAAAGGATCGGGACATGTCGCCATTGACGATGTTGACATGGAACCTGTCTCTTGTTCCTCCCTAACGACTGTCCAACCAACTCAAGCTGTAACCACTGTTGGACCAACGCAGCGTAAGTTTTCAGATGGCATTTTTCAATCTTTCCAAAATCCCTCGTTTTCTAAGTGCTGATATTCTGCATTGTTCACGCATGAGCTTTTTCCCCGAATTTGCGGAATATCCGTGATTTCTTTTCTACCACGGGGACAAAAACTATTATCCTAACACACTGTAGCATACGCAAACTGGAGCCTATACTGCAATTTTTGCAAAGTTCTGTGCTTTTTTTACCCAAGCTCATCCTGTATGTTTAAACCTAACTCTTTCGACCTAACTTACAGAAAGCTTACAATGTGGTCATAGCGATTTGGTTGTGACTAGAAAAGCTGTAGAAGTTAGTTTGTATTAACAGGTCGAAGCTATGCACTAAATGTTTGTGTTTAAGACATGTGATAAAACATGTTATATATCTCCAATTGGAAATGGTTTAAAATAAATACTAGGTCCAAAAATCCTTCAAAGGCATAGCACTTAACAGGATCATTTCTGTTATTACAATAGCAATGTGATTACAATAGCAATGTGATTACAATAGCGTCTCGGTTACAATAGTAACTGGATTATTATAGGAACTGGATTACAATTCCATCTAGATTACAATAGCAACTGTATGACAATAGCGACTGGATTACAATAGCTGCTGGATTACAATAGCAATTAAATTACAATTGCATCTAGATTACAGAAGAGTCTAGATTTCAATAGCAACTGGATTACAATAGCAATTAAATTACAATAGCGTCTAGATTACAGAAGAGTCTAGATTTCAATTGCAACTAGAATACAATAGCAACTGGATTACAAAAGCAACTGGATTACAATAGCAACTGGATTATAATAGTAACTGGATTACAGTAGCAACGAGTTTACAGTAGCGACTTTATTTAAAATATCATAGATCACAAAAGCAACTGGATTACAAAAGCAACTGGATTACAATAGCAACTGGATTACAATAGCAACTGGATTACAATAGCGACTGGATTACAATAGCAACTAGATGATACAATAAAATGTCACTGCAAGACTGTGTCTTTCCTTTAGTGTAGTTTGAATTGTCATATAACCATAGTAAGAAATAAATGAAGCGGTTGTATTTGAGGATGTGCTGATTGGAAGTAAAACAACGTTTGATTGCTGTTGTCTGTTTGCAGCTGTTGGAATCTATGACTGCTCCTTCGAAGATGGATTCTGTCTCTGGCAACAGGACCCTAGCAACCAGGTCGACTGGGAGAGGACCCTCGGGACTACCTCATCCTCGGACACCGGACCTTTAGGGGACCATACTACTGGGGGATTGCTAGGTGAGATTATTGTAAACTTAGTCAAATGCAGAGTAAACATCAGGGAAAATAGTTTGGCAGTACTTGTAGACTACTTTATAAGATTTATTAAATCACACAGTATCAATCAGGTTGCAAGAAATAATTTGTCCTAACCTCAGTATTTCAAGACACTGTTTTGTCTGCAATTATTAGCAAAGAATACAGCATTGCAAGGCTGTTTTGTAAGACATGATATGTATATACTACCATGATACTATTGCAAGACAGTTTTCCTTAAGACAAGACTTGTAAAGCCTGCGATATGATAATACTGTTTTGTACAGCATCATTAGTAAAGATGACCATGAAATTACAAGACAACCATATTGCAAGACGAATATAAAATTTCAAAACAACCATATTACAGGACAACCTTAAAATTACAAGACAACCATATTACAAGACAACCATAATGTTACAACAACCATATTACAAGATAACCATTAAGTTAAAAGACTGCCATATTACAAGACGACCATAAAATTACAAGACAACCATATTACAAGACGACCATAAAATTTACAAGACAACCATACTACAATAAGACCATAAAGTAACAAGACAACCATTTTACAAGACAACCATAAAATTACAAGACAACCATATTACAAGACAACCATAAAATTACAAGACAACCATATTAAAAGACAACCATAAAATTTACAACAACCATATTACAAGACAACCAAAAAATTACAAGACAACCATATTACAAAACGACCTAGAAGTTACAAGACAACCATATTACAAGACCACCATGAGTTTACAAGACAACCATTTTACAACACGACTATGTAATTACAAGACAACCATATTACCAGACGAACATAAAATTTATAAGACAACCATATTACAATAAGACCATAAAGTAACAAGACAACCATTTTACAAGACAACCATAACATTACAAGAACCATATTACAAGACAATTATGAAATTACAAGACAACCATATTAAAAGACAACCATAAAATGACAAGACAACCATATTACAAGACAATCATAAAATTACAAGACAACCATGAATTACAAGACGACCATAAAGTAACAAGACAACCATATTACAAGACAACCATAAAATTACAACAACCATTTTACAAGACAACCATGAAATTACAAGACAACCATATTACAAGAGGACCATAAAATTACAACAACCATATTACAAGACAACCATAAAATTACAAGACAACCATATTACAAGACAACAATAAAATTACAAGTCAACCATATTACAAGACAACCATAAAATTACAACCACCATATTACAAGACAACCATGAAATTACAAGACAACCATATTATAAGAGGACCATAAAATTAAAACCCAACCAATTTACAAGAAGACCATAAAGTAACAAGACAACCATATTATGAGACGACCATATAATAAGACGACCATGAAATTACCAGGCAATCATAAACTTACAAGGCAAGTTTTGTAGCACAAGATTCATAATTACTACCATATTGCCAATATTGCAATTGAAGAAACTTTAGAAAATTTTGATACAATGACTGTATCCAGACAAGTATACAAAGTTGTCCTATACAATAAGCATCATCCAACGTTCAAGAAATCAGGAGTACCTCTGTGTAACCCAAACCAATTGGATTGTTTTCTCTCAGGCTTTTTCATATATGTGGACAGCAGCGGTCAGACCAATAGGTTCGGCCGGATCGTCTCGCCAGAGATGACCTCGACCTCGGTCGGTAAGTGCGTACGTTTCTGGTACAACATGTACGGTTCGGACGTCCACACGCTCAACATGATTCAACGGAAGTCGGCTCTCGACACGGTCATGTGGACGAAGACCGGTAACCAGGGACAGGTTTGGTTGCTTGGACAGGCCCACCTCACTGGGACATTCCAGGTATGTCATGTTCTATAAATTCATTATTTATACACTATCAAGTACAAGGCTCCTAGCCTTACAAGTATGAGTACATAATGGTACATCAGTATCTGTATTAGATATCCAAAATGACTCAGTTTTGAGTTGGAGTACACCATTATGAGTAGGAGTACAATTCCCCTCGGTGTGAGTACAAGTACAGGACTCTTAACCTTACAAGTATGAGTACATAATGGTACACCAGTATCTGTACTAGATATCCAAAATGACTCAGTTATGAGTTGGAGTACACCATTATGAGTAGGAGTACAATTCCCCTTGGTATGAGTACTAGTACAAACCGCGTGCGGCCATCTGAAAAAGTTAACTTTCCGTTGCTTGCAAGTGAAGTTTATTTCGTGTAGCTACGAAATGCAGACAGTAATGAAATGTGATACCTTGTTATCTTTAGCTGGACCTGAGATGTCCATCGCTGTACCGTTTGTTCACTGTGCTGTGGGTATTGACCGCAGCTGTATGTACTGACTTTACACTAGTGTCTAATTACTGACGGTAGCAAGCTGTGTGTGTATTTTCTGGGATCGATGGTGGTGTTTAATACTTCTGTTACACCTCATTCGAAACTAGGTCAGATAACCGGCTTTAGACGTTTCTTTTTGCGCGAGTCTTCACACCCTTTAAGAGTACAAGACACTTTTAAAGCTACTATGCTCAGTAGCTAGGAGTAGAACCTTTGTTATTTTTTGTATTATCATTTGGAACAGTCATATTTTCTTATGCGTAAACATTGTTCCTGGATCTAATTATTTCCTAAATCTGCGTATTTTCTTTATTTTCTCACAGGCTATTTTTGAGGTGGTCACTAGCTCTGGGACTAGAGGTGACATTGCTTTGGATGATATATCGTTCTGGGACACAGAATGCCCAAGTCCAGGTTTGTATTGTTTTCTTTTGGACCCTTTCATTGTTACAATTTTTTTTTTTCGTTTTTTTCATTGTTTAATTAATAATATTTCAATTGGCTTCCAGGCGTAATGTTTTCTGAATGTTATATAAGAAGAAATATTGGCGTTTTTTTTCCCTAGAAAACTATGAAGCAATCTATAATACTGTATGTTGTCTCGTTACCTATCGATACTGTGGCAGGATGGAGCCAATTAATGTGAAAACAGCATGAACAGTCATCACCCATGTAATACCTTCAATTGAGCTATTATGCTGTATCATGTTAAACTCTAACTTCATGTACAGATATCTGTGACTTTGAGCGAGGTCCAGGTGCGTGCGACCTAACCCAGGATGGTACCGACGAGTACGATTGGTCCTGGACCAACGGGGCTGCCGGGAATCCGTTCGATGACAGCCGACCCGAGAAGGATCATTCGGCCGGAACCGATCAAGGTACGGTTAAACTTGTGCTACCGACCCGTTGTGTGTGTTTGTATGGAGAGTGTGTCAAACAGGCTAGGGCCCAAATGGAACCTGTTGTTGGTTTGTTTTGTGCAGACCATGGTAAATTTTTATCTTTTCTTTAGTGTGTTGGCCAGGATACATTTTTAGAAGCTATTGGTATTTGTAGAGTATATGCCAATCTTCCAATGAGTTGATGTTATTCATAAGCTGTTATTGTTATATTTAGTGCACGGCATCTGATGCTATGGTATATGGACAATCTTCCAAATTCAGGTAAAAATTAACATATCCAAGTTGAGTTTTTGTCTTACTTTAATTTTTTTTCTTTTCTTTATTGGAGAGCAGACGAGGTTCAAACTTAACACGGTTCAAGAATGTTTGTAACTTAAACGTTTCCAATTTTCTTAAATTTGTTTTTATACTGAACTTTTTCCCAGTGTTTCAAATTCTGGAAACTGTACCATGCATTCCAATAGAACTGTCTCAAAAGCAATCCCCCCCCCCTCACCCTCCACCCTACTTAAAAAGTATACTAAATATAAACAATAATAACTCTGTTTATTTTTCCTATATGCAAAAATAATCACAAAGATGTATGGAAAATGACAGTTTACGTCAAGCAATATGCTGAGCTACTTATTTTATGCCATCATCACCCTAGCACCAGTTTTATAATGTCTGGAACAGGCTAAAACATTTTTCAAATAATGTATTTGTAACAGAGGGCACCGTTTAAATGACACATTTATCAAATACTTGAAGTCACTAATACTGTACCATGATAGTATTACTCCCATGACTGTACTGAGTCCAGCAAAATTACTCTTTGGCTGCCTCGTCCTTCAAAACAAGGTATCGTTGATGTCGGTACGGTTGCTCGTATTTGAGGCCAAACTAAAGTTTTCCAACAAGAACTGTATTAAACTCAGGTAGTAAACATAGGCAGGACACGGTTATCATCGGTTTATGTTTACATCTGCACTTTTCGTTGCCTTGATCTTTACAAATGTGGCCAAACTTTTGACAAAGAAACGAAGGTTCATGATCGTGTGATAATTTAGTACGCATAGTTAGCGCGCCCGAAGAGATCGTCAAAATAGATATTGGCTTTGACAGTGTGTTTGTGTATAATGGACTGCAAACTGAGGCTTACAGAATGACCCACCAAAAAGAGAATGAATATAAGATATCTAATGGAGGGCGTTGTGGTCAAGTGGTTGAGGCAGTGGACTTGTGATCTAAGGATTACAGGTTCGAGCCCTGGCCAGATCATTGCGTTGTGTCCTTGGGCAAGGCACTTTACCTCCATTGCCTATCTTCACCCAGGTGTATAAATGGGGATTTGCGGGGTGACTTGTAAATATAGTTGCGTGCACTGGTTTGTGGCTGTGCCCTATGGGAAGACCCCAGGGGACACGTGGCTGTGGTGCACTATGGTGCCCCAGGAGAGATTGTTTGAAATGTGCACACTTTGGTGTGTGACAAGTTACCAATGACCAGGGTTAAGTACAGCGCGGCGAGACTTTATTGTAAGTTGCGCTATATAAGAACTGTTAATTATTATTATTAATTAATGATTAAATTTTCCTTCTCCTCCTAAAGGCTACTACTTCCTGTTCAACGAGACCACGCCCACTCTCCTCCGTGACAACGACGCCTCGTTCTTCAGCAAGACGCTCTCCCCCGGGGAGCTGTGTCTCCAATTCTGGTATAGGACGAGCGGATTCCAAGCCAAGCTCGACGTCTACTCCGTACTGAACGGAAACAACGTCCCCATCGGGACTTTCAGCAAAGTCGAGACCAGTAGCGGACGATGGCACCTAGGACAGGTCAAAGTTAATTATGGCATCGATTATAGGGTGAGATTTCTCAGCTATTAAAACATCTCAAAAGGACTTGTAAAACTTAATCTCTCTATTCCTTGTCTACTAATCCCCTTACATCTATCTCTTCGTGTTCACCATGCTCATTAACCTGTCTGTATTCTGTGTGTGTTTTTGTTCCTTCTGTTACTGCAGTTACTTGTCATTTAGCCTCTGAAGAAGATCCTGCTAGGATGGAAACGTCAGGCCAACTTACTTTTACACATTCTCCTACACAGGCTCTCTAGTGGATAAGCAGTTTGCTAACAGTTTTATTTAATTTTCATTTGATTTTGAAAATGAAACTCGGTATTTTTGGTTCCGACAGTTTCGTTTCACTGGAGTCCTCCGATTGGATGACCTGTATGTTGCCATTGACGATATCGACTTTTCGAAACTGTTCTGTTCCGATCTGGGAAGCACCAACTTCGAAGACGGCTTCGGGACCTACGCAAACATCGAAGACGATGAATTCGACTGGATCAGACAAGCCGGAAGCTCGCCCAATCAGAATACTGGACCCTCCTCCGACCACACCATTGGCACGGAGTTCGGTTTCTACGCCTTCATCGATACGTCTGCGCCACGCAATCCCGGGGATCGTGCTTGGATGGTGACCGATACCAACATCGACATCGGACGACCCTTCTGTATGTCCCTGTGGTATCACATGTACGGCCCCACCCCGGGAACATTGACCCTCTACCAGAGGGGTAACGAGGCAGATTACGACGACTGGAGGGTGATCCAGTCGTGGACCGGAGATAAAGGAGATTATTGGAACGGTGTCATAGTGGATATATCTGCCCTTAATCCTCTGATTCAGTTGGTGAGTCTATTTATTAAAGTAACTGTGTACTTATTGAACTTTGTGATCTCTATTGAAATAATACACAGTATTTTCCTCTGCAAAGAAAAGAAATGTCAGATGATAGCTAGGACAAAATAAACAATAAAGAAAATAAGGAAAAGGGTAATTATGTGACAGGAATTTTCATTTAAAAAAAAAAAAAAATGTTTAATTAGGATTGGTGCTAATTATAATATATTTCTTTTGACAAGTGTTTCCTTCAATTATGGAAAAGAAATGAAAAAAAGAAAAGTTTGGTTATGGGCAAACCATTTGAGAGGAGGACTCTGCTCATTATGCCCATGGATGCTTAAAACTAATAACTGCTTTATCTGACTATGCTCTGCTCCTCGCATTAAATTTCCTCAGTCTGTATAGTCAATTAAAGTTGTATAGTTCATACAATGGGACTGACATGAATATATATATCTTTCACGTAGGTATTTGAAGGCATGGTCGGTGAAGGCAACCAAGGAGACATTGCCCTTGACGATATTCAACTCTATGCTGGTCGCTGTGTCGCCCCCACTCTACCACCGTGTGTGTTTGAATGCGATGCTGGGACACTGTGTCTCTCCGACATCGGGCAAATTTGCGATTTTGTCGCCGACTGTGAAGATGGAACGGATGAAGCACTCTGTGGTGAGCAATTCTGAATATTCAAGTCAGTGGCGGAGCGTCCATACAGTCAGGGGGGCGGACTCAAATGGACTGCTGGCGACCTTTTCAGCTTTTTACCACGTTTTATTTATTCGTGATTATTGACTTTTTTATTGCGCTCTCATCTACCTTTTGTTGGTGTAATTTTCTGACAAAATGGCGATGACACTTATTTATTCTTTGTTTATCTGCAAATTAGTAAGGCCCGGAGAGGGTCATTTCCGGCGATCTAGGGAGTATCTTTTCACTCAAAAAATGTCTGTACGCTCCGCGCCAACCCGTGGTGGCACTCCGCTTAGATAGTGTCGAAAGCGCCCCTGCAGACCATTCTCGCCCCCCCCCTGACCAATACCTCTAGCTCCGCCACTGATTCAAGTCTAAAATATTCGCGTCTATTTGTGGTTTCCAGATGTATCCCTTGCAGAAGATTGTGCAAGCCTTGGTTCAGCCCATATCATAGCTTTTGGAATCATATTTAAAATTTCAGTACTTGCCAATTTTTTTTTCTTGTTTTTACTCTCTTTGTTATTTCCAGTGGAATGCTAGTAGGTCTCTTTTTCACTGTTGTTCGGTCCAATAAAACTGTAGGTCATAGTTTGATCAATATATTAATA
>JAIPMN010008151.1:0-11413 GCA_020650975.1 Apostichopus californicus
GCTGAGGGGAAGTCATATGGGGAACTTAGGTGTAAAATAATTGTTACGTTTGTGTTATAATTTACATATAATTTGCATGTTTTACATGCAAACAAGGAACCTAAGGGGGTAGTGGAAAGGAGGGAGGTGTGGGGAAGGAGCTGTGTGAATGGGCCGTGTAAGTTTGTTAATACGCTATCCTTAAATGAAGTCGTATCTAGTCGTATAAAGCTATACTATGCCAGAACATGGCTTTTCTTCGTTCTCGGCATGACGAATTGGTTTAATTTAAAGAGAGGTGTGAACTGGAATCAAGCGGTATTGTACCTCCTTTACTTACACACATAGCTAGGACAGTAATTACAGGTACCACCTGTGACACATGTTACTACTGTTCATGTCCAACAAACGTGCATTAGTAATTACTACTTTGTGTTCGTAACACGATAACATGTCTTACAGGTGGCACCAGTAGTATCTGTACTAGCTCTGTGTATCGTCTGATCTGTCACAGAACTCCTATGTTAGATATAAATATATCATAAAACACTTAAACCTTACATGGGTGGAATTGCTAACCAAACATATTACACAATATAATTAACCTGTACGTGATAATACAACATTCTATAAAATAGGAAATATAAGATACTGGGAAGGAGATTAGCGAATGCTGCGGGCTTTTATTACCTGCTGGCTAGCATACAGCCTGAGCAGCGTATGGGCACGGTACCTCATTTAATATAATTTAATGTGCGCTATACATGAAATCCTTTATTAACATTTCCACGAAACTGAAAGTTTATTTTTCATCGTTGGGGGGGGGGGGAGGAGGGGGTGGAGGGGGTTGATCAGATGCGAATAAAACATGAATAACTACTTATCTCATAGCACAATGATTGAACTACTTTTATGAGTCATTATGAGCCTGATAGGCCTAGCGCCTACACGATTCAGTCACTAAACCTGGGGGACATTTGATATTGTCCCACACTTAAGAAAGTTGGGAACGTGTACCCCTTGTCCCCACATGATTGACGCCTCTTGGTTATGTTTTGTAAATACCCTGACATGCTTATACAAGGATTACATATTTCATATTGAAGAATTACAAACTTTTTAAATTCATTTTAATACTAAAATGTTATGTATTCTATACCAAATCCGCATGTCAATATATAATAATGAGCATACTCAATTAGGTATTGCATTTTTGCTGCATTTTGTCACAATCTTATTCATCTATAGAGACTGTGAATTGAAGGGTGCTACAAGCCATAAAAGATACACCGAGTTCATGCAAACAATTCTAAGCTCAACCTAGCTTATTGTAGATCAAGTGTTACAGGGGCACTGGGTTGCTGAATGTTTGACTTTGATCCATAGATAAATTAATTGGTTAATAGTAGATCAATTATGGTAATAAACGAGGACAAATGATGTAAGGATCGTTTAAGACGTTTTGCATCAGTTGTGCATCTGTCTAGAATAGAAAAGAAGGACCGCGGAACAGAGGCATTTGAACTTAGTGGACTAACTCCACTGAATGAAACCACATGCAAATATATTTTGTTTAAAGGGGAACAAAGCCCATCTCTTTTTTCCCCCGAAGCGTTTGAAGTTTAGTGAAGGCGCACAAACCTTCAGAATCCGTCTGTATGTAGGTATTTGGGCTGTGGCTGCCTTCAATTGCAGCCGCGTTCCTAACACTGACAGATATTGAGTAGTTAGTACACTGGCTTAATAGTCCAGTGATAGTCATGTCCATGGAGTTTCTTCCTGATATTCGCATACTTCGCTGTGTCCCTCCACTCGTCTCTTGGTAGTACACAACGAAGGAGTACTCGGTGGTTCTAAGGTCACATTTAAGATTCTCTGAGGTAATAGCATCAACCTGCATATATTAAGCAAGAGATAAAAAACATGAAGCTGATTCTCTTAAAGTTTGACGGTTACATAGTTCGTATACTCACATTAGCTTGAGGCAGAAAGAAATTCAAAACTTATGCTACTAAATTGCTTAACGCCAAGATGGTTGAATTAGGTGCTAAGCTTACCGTCCACGTTACTGTAATTTGAGGCCTTGTTCCCACCAAAGGTTCTCTCTGAGCTCTGACATCACGTGGTATAATAGATGGCGCTACCGAGAAAAGCAAAGACTAGCGTGTCTTAGTTATGTGTAAAACGTGTCATGCATTCCAATGTAGTTTCTATGCATAAGTTATACACTATACAAATTAATACTATCTTGCCACGTAAGAAATGCATAAAATTCAGATTTGACTGAATTCGGCAGTAATTTAATATTTGTTTGCGATTCTACTGTTTCTCATTTACACAAATGTATGCGTCAGAATTAATGTTAATTTCTTGTACAATTTAGTTAACTGATAATAGTTTACATTCGGTTCATTGTTTGATAATATTTCATTCAAGAGCCAAGGTGCACTTTTGATGTTGTTATCTTTCAAAGATAAACATGTCTCAAGTTGGTAGAAGAGCACATGTGACAGGTTGGTGACGTGTTAGTTATTACAAATTTTTTGTAACACTAAGACTATACGTTTATCTCATAAATAGGTAAACTTAGCAAAGTAAACTTACCTTCAGATTTGGTTCGAACAAAGGTAGAGCGAGTGGCTCTGCTTTTTCGACCAACTGCGTTTCTGATACTGACTGATAACGAATATTCAGTACATTGTTGTAAGTTAGATATTGTCAAAGACTTTTGTGAACCTCTAGTTGAAATGTTCTGTGCTCTGGTTTCATCCGTGGGATGGTAGTAAACTTCATATGTGTACCCGGTATCTGGATTACACTTCAGATTAGATAAGTAGATGCGACTCGCCTTTAAAAATACGGAGTAAGAGAAGGACAGAGTGTATACATGTTAACATGATGTCGATCTAAACACTAATATAGAGAGCGCATGCTCACATATTGTTACTATTTCTCGGTTATTCTAAAATTCTGTCCCATTTGAACTATTTTCATCAACTATTTCGACGTTCGTGTCGCCTCAATATAGCCCTTTTTAGACAGCACAGGATATAAAGAGACAGTACCTTTGCATGTCTTGTATATACCAGTCTTCCTGGTATAACCTAGTTAAACTATCACTGTATTAATGTTGGTTCACCGCTAAATTAAGCTTTGCAAATCTTTGAAAGTTTGTGTGACCAGTCGTAGAAGCATATAATGAAACATGATAATTTGAGAATTTGAATGAAATTGCAGCTTTAGTTATATTGTAACCGTTGTACCTAGGTTTTTACTTTTGGATTATCAATGTAGGTCTCAGAAAATAACAAATGTTTATGGCAGCTCAATGAGACATGTTTTTTTTCTGAAAGTTTCTCTATTATTGAAGCCTTTAACAATTTCGTGTACGGTATCATGCTATTAAAAACGAATTACACCGTCTCTGTCTGAAGGGTAACCTATTTTGGATTTAAAAACAAAACAGGTGAAAGCCGATTTCAAATCTTTGGCACAAGTAACATATATGTATATTGTCAACTGAACCCAGAGGTCTGTATTTACAGAGAATTCCGTCAGTCGTTTCCATTAACATTTGTAAATTCTTCTTAATTCTTAAATGGCTGCGTCAGGATATAACGTTTGTTCGAACAGCAATTACACTTTATATAGGGACCTTGCTCAATTGATAGGTAATCAAAATGGTATCACTTAGAAAAATGCTGACTTACAGACCACGATACTTGCAGTTGATCTACCATGCCTGTCTTTTGTGCAATCACATTATATATCGCTACCGTTGGATCTGAAAATATATATATATTTATAAAGTTACCTTACATTGTACGATATCGCACTATATTGGTAAAGTGATCACTTCAAATCATTATTCAACTTCAAGTTTTTTACATTTTCCAGTTATACTTATGTATTTTAATTTCATTTACTGTTATTATTTAGTAATCGTCGTCATATTTTAATAACTTAACCAATCAATATATGTGATTTATAGAATGGATACCTCAATTATTTCATAGTGTATTCACAACGACTTAGAGCTATAACTGTCTCTAACATAAAAAATGCAAGTGTTTAACGTTTCTACATAACTCAGCTCAGTTTGTCGATTTCTCAGTTCACTCACTCAGTATGTCCTATTAATACACTATCATAAAACTGAAGGGAAAAAGCTCACTGCGTTCCGGCTTAAAACAAACAACTGTGATTAAACTTGATAATTTATTTGTATTGACATTTGAAGCTAAGCACACATAACAGTGTTTCAGTTTTTTAAACAGGTGATTGAAAATATAAATGTACGCAAGGGCATTCTGATGGTAGCCGTTGCCCATTTGCTGAGGGGAAAAGCCATATCGATAATCTAGGGGTAAATTATTGTTAGGTTTGTGACATCATTATTTGTTCAACATTCCAAAGAGGAACCTACGGGGTGGGTTGATGAGCTGTGTGGGTGGGCCGTGTAGGGGAATGTGCATCAATATTCCTAGTTAAAACTTTGGGGCACTGACATAGGGGCTAACATTTAAGCTGATTTGCCTGTCTAAAGCATATAGACGTGATAAATACATTTATGAACAGTAGTTTCATATTAGACTGCTACACTGTTTACGCAGGCTAAATCTTAGGAGCTCTCTATTGTTATTGCGATTCAAAACAAACTCGTGAAAACTTGAACAAACACACGTTTATCGCATACGCGATTGTGTATATACGTGATGAACAGTTACAATAAATCTTGTTTTCTTTTTTAACTCCATTCCTAAAAAAAAGGTGCCTAGAATCTCGAGGTTGCATTCTACTCACTTCTGAAATCAGAAGAAAATATGTGATCATTTCGCATATTCTCATTTCAATGCAAATGAAAAGTTATATTTTTCATCATGGGAGGGAGGAGGTGGAGGGGGTCAGCAGAAGAGAATTATACTTCAATATCTACTAATGTCATAGCACCATGTTCGATCTCCATTTATGAGATACACGAGTCATTATTAGCCTATTAGCCCTTATTAGGCCTAGGGGACATTTGATATTGTCCCCCACTCTTCAGAAAGTTGGGGCGTGCCCCCTCTTCTGTCCCTATGATTGATGCCCCTGGATTTATTATATGTATGTAAATATGTAACATGATTCATATCCCCAAATTACTATTTGGTTGAAATAAAGGATCAAACTGAAAAACATTCGCATTTAACATGTGAATAGGGTTTACAAAACTCTCAAACCTTAAAGTAAATTTTTAATTAATTTTAATACAAAAATGTTATGCTATTCGATACCAAAACCGCATGTTATTATATAACAATGAGTATACCCAATTAATCATGTCATTTTGGCTGCATTTTATCACAATCTATTTCATCTATAGACTTGTTCATTCCACTGAGAACGGAAGAGGTTCAACAAACCATAAAAAATACATTCGGTTTATGCCAACAATACTTGTAAGCTCAATTAAGCTTATTGTAAATCAAAGCTTGTAACAGGGGCACTGGGCTGCTGAGTGTTTGACTTTGATCCGTAGATAAATTAATTGGTTGATAGTAGATCAATTGTGGAACTTAACGAGCAAAAATGTTCTCAATGATGTAATGATCGTTTAAGACGTTTAGTATCATTTGTGCATCTGCCTAGGAGAGAAAAGAAAGACCGCGAAAGAGACGCATTGGAACTTAGTGGACTAACTCCACTGAATGAAACCACATGCAAATGTCTTTTGTTTTAATGGGAACAAGGCCAAACACTTTTGAACTGTTTAACGTTTAGTGAAGGCGCACAAACCTTCAGAATCCGTCTGTATGTAGATATTTGAGCTGTGATTGCCTTCAATTCCAGCTGCGTTCCTAACACTGACAGATATTGAATAGTTAGTACACTGGCTTAATCGGCCTGTGAGAGTCGTGCCCTTGGAGCTTCTTCCTGATATTACCTTACTACCCTGCGTCCCTCCACTCGTCTCTTGGTAGTACACAATGAAGTAGTACTCGGGGGTTCTAAGGTCACATTTAAGATTCTCTGAGGTAATGGTATCAACCTGCATATATTAAGCAAGAGAAAATATGAGCGATGAAGCTGATTCTCTAATAGTTTGACGGTTCCATAGTTCGTAGACTTACATTAGCTTGAGGCAGAAATAAATTAAAAACTAATGCTACTAAATTGCTTAACGCCAAGATGGTTGAATTATGTGCTAAGCTTACCGTCCACGTTACTGTAATTCGAGGCCTTGTTCCCGCCATAGGTCCTTGCTGTGCTCTGACATCACGTGGTATAATAGATGGCGCTACCGAAAAAGCATGGACTAGTGTGTTATAGTTATGTGTAAACGTGTCATACATTACAATGTAGTTTCTATGCATAAAGTATACACTATATAATTTGTTAATACTATCTTGTCTCTGTTCTGGCAATTAAGCTAAACTTCTAATAGTTTATATTCGGTTCATAGTTTAATAATAGTTCATTCAAGAGCCAAGGTAACTTTAAATGTTATTATTTTCAAAGATGAAAATTTCTCAAGTTGGTAGAAGAGTATGTGTGACAGGTTAGTAACGTGCTATATATTACACATTTTGGCAACACTTAATAAGACAATACGTTTATCACATAAATAGGTAAATTTTAGCATAGTAAACTTACCTTCAGAATTGGTTTGAATGTAAGTAGGTGCAGTGGCTTCACTTTTTCGACCAACTGCGTTTCTGATACTGACCGATATCGAATATACAGTACATTGTTGTAAGCTAAATATTGTCAAAGACCTTTCTGAACCTATAGTTGAAATGTTCTGTGCTCTGGTTTCATACGTAGGACGGTAGTAAACTTCATATGTGTAATCTGTGGTATATGGATTACACTTCAGATTATTTCGGTTGATGGAGTTCTTTAAAATATGGAGTAAGAGAAGGAAAGTATAAGACAGGTTAACATGATGTGGATCTAAACACTAAAATCGTGCACAGTAAATATACTCAGTAAGAGCAAGGGTGCGTTATGTATTTTTATGTTTATACATAAGGCATATTGTTACTGTTTCCATGTTTATTCTAAAAAGCATTCTGAGAGTATTGTCAACTTTTGTCTTTCAAATTACACGGACAGTGCAGTGTATCTTACAAGTCAATGGCACTTTGTGAACTATCCTTATGAAAGATATCAACGTTCTCGTCGCCTCAATATAGCTCTTGTTAGACAGCACATATTATAAAAAGACAGAGACAAAATACACCGTCTCTGTCTGAAGGGTAATCTATTTTGGATTTCAAACAAAATGAATTCTCACAGGTGCAGGAAGCCGGTTTCAAATTTTGGCCACAAGTAACCTATATGTGTATCGCAACTGAACCCAGAGGTCTGTATTTACAGAGTATTTCTGAATAACTGCGTCCGGATAACTTTTGTTTAAACAGCAATCAAAACCAGGGACCTTAGTCAATTGTTAGGTAATCAAAATGATATCACTTGACAAAATGCTGACTTACAGACCACGATACTTGCAGTTGATCTACCATGCCTGTCTTTTGCGCAGTCACATATATCCTTACCGTTGGATCTGAAGAAAAAAATCATAATATACCTAACATTGTACGATATCGCACTATATAGGTGAAATGGTCACTTTAATTCATTCTTCAACTTCAAGATATTTACATTTTAAAGTTATAGGATGTATTTTAATTTCATAAACTGTTATTATATAGAAACCGTCGTCATATTTACTATTAACATAGAAAAGATCTCTGAATTTTTCCATTGTGTTTTCACACCAATCTAGAGCTATAACTTTATCTAGCATGGAAAATGCAAATGTTTAATGTTGCTACATGACTCCGTTCAGAATTTCGATTCTCAGTTCTCTCACTCAGTATGTCCTATACTAATACATTATCATCAAAATGAAAGAAACAAATGACTGCGTTCCGGATTAAAACATATATCTGTGATCGAATTTGATAATTTCGTTGTATTGATATGTCAAGCTAAGCACACAAAACAGTTTGCTTTATTATATGTTGACTGGTCGAGTTTCGTTTCAAACAATCTCTCTCGATATTTCAGATTTAATTTTTAAATAAATGGTTAACAGAAATATTGAAGTGTCAGGTAAGAAATCTGCCAGGATAAATACAACCATTCAATCATACACGCAATTATAAAAATAGCAGCAACACTTACATTTGATATTTGCAATTTTATTTGGAGTATCATGCGATAATCCTGATTCAGAAATTGACGACTATACCCTCCCTCCCCCCCCCCCTTCCCTCCTCTTCTTCCCAGAGATGCACTTTGATAATATACTAAACGTTTTACTCTTCATTGAAACCGAGAGAGACAATTGGGCACAAACCTTCAGAATCCGTACGAACAGTGACAGGAGAAGTCATGTTTTTACGACCGACTGCGTTCTTGATACCCACTGATATTAAATATTCCGTACATTGAGATAATGTACCATCGGAGAGAGTTACGTCGGTAGAAGAGCTTGAGGTCGATATATCATGCCCGTTGCCGTTTCCTGCATCTTCATAGTAGACTTCATATGTGTAGTCTGTAGTTCTTGGGTCGCACTTCAGATTTAGTTTCGTGACATTTACAGGCTAATTAATCGTTTGATCACAGAAACAAAAGTAAAAGTTAAGTCTAACATGTACTGAGTGACAAATACATTTCAGTTGTGTGGTGGTACTAATCTAAAGGATTAATACATAAGGAACGGCGTATTTCTTCTTTAATGTGTATTTATAAATAAATCAGTACGTTTTAAATCAGTTAAACTGTAATCAATTATCTCCTCCTGCTACTAATCTTTGCATGATATTTCAACGTTTCAAACGTGATTAAAAACTCTAAAGAAATATAGTATATATTTTTTTCAATGTGTTACTTGCGCTATATATGGCCAAGTCGGGCAATTGTCCGGTCATCGTTGTCATGTTTCTACCCTGGTGTCATACTTGAGCATCACGTGAAAATAGTATATAGTGAACATGCGTGCGTGGAATAAGCTGCACATAGGTAGAACGACTCTTCCTATTTGGAAACTATTACCGCAATCTGCCCCTGTGTATTGTTTATAGTGCATTTAACTTACAGTCCAACTAACTAGAATTCGCACAGGGTTGGTACCACGGAGTAGAGTAGCTCTGACATCCCTCGGCATAGCAGTTGGATCTGAAATGATAAAATAAATGACGTTACAGTGACTAGAGAAGAAACACGTGGTACATTCCTGGCCATAGTTTGCTGATGGAGAGTTTTCCACTTGTTTAGGCCTTAGCCGAGCCAATTGTATCAGAACACGGGGAATCGACATATACCAAACTTAAGAGCTCTGCAGTAACCATGTCTAACTATAATGAACATAACAAGAACAGAGATTTGAAGGTCATACGACTTCTGCACAGGAACTTGAAATATCTGGAATACAAACAGGGGAAATTGTTAATCAATACCGATATCGTTGATATCAAATATGCTAGCCGATGATATGTCGTTATATGGTTACACCGTCACTATCTTTATCCCAATTGTTTACTCAGCATTACGTTTCTTTCTCCAGATTGTTCAAGGGAATGTAATACGCAATAACGATTAGAAGAAACTATACTATCATTTTTATTTAAAATCCGAAGATCGATACAAATTCTGACTTCATTCTAGTAACAAGACCTACGATTTCATCATATCAATCTTTCTTTTTTACAGGCAGAGAAAAAGCTGGTCCCGTTTCAAGTGACCTTCATGACGGCACATCTCATTGGATTCCCTCAATTTCGGTTTGAAAGTCCAATCAATGTTAGCTGCGTGTTCTTTCAAGTACAGGTATATGTTATAGGCGTTTTCCGCTTAATGAAACTGTTGGTGAATTGTTGATGGATTGATCTTACGGTTTTCCAGACTATGTAAAGATTTTACTCATCTGCTGTGCGTAGATGATGCAAGGAACCAGTTAATGTACGAGCCGTTCCTTCAAAGTGTAATTTGTGGTATTACATAAGTAACCAATTAATTCGATTCGCATCTTAAAAGGTTGGCTGTTTTTTGTGGTCGATATCGGTTAGAAGAACTTGGTGTTTTAAAACTGAGTAAAATTAGGGTTAAAAACCTTCTGAATCCGTCAGAACAGTAGTTTCAGCACTTCTGTCTCTACTAGATCCTTCTGCATTCCTCCTCACCGACACTAAATATTCAGTGCATTGAAGTAAATCGTACGTGATAGTCACACTACGTTCAGACTGTACTGTTTGTACTGAATCACTCCCATCACCAGTCGCTGGTCGGAAGTACACATCATATGTAAACTCTGTTGACGGACATATGTCCTGTGTACAAGAAAATTTATACATTTTGGATTCCAAGTATAGTTAAAGCCCTCTCCTCAATGTTGATCCAAATGTTCTATAAAATGGTAGATCATCATTTAATACCAATATGTTATAAGCGGCGTTACTGTTTACGAATTCAAGTAATGAATGCAGTTTAGTTAAGCATAAGCCCACTTTTATAAAAGGCACATTGCTCATTGTAGGTGTTATTGAAATCCTCAGCTGCAGACTAACGTGAATATTTGTCGTGGTTTACTGGTGGTCATTTCATCAGGTAAGATTTACTGAGACAATGCTCTATCATTAGGTTTCATTAGTCCGTGATTCAAGTGAAAAGGAATTTAAAAAGTGTATACGTTACAAAATAACATGTAAAGCACACTTAGGAACTGTGTTTCCAGCACCTTTCACAAGGTAAATATATCATACCTCCCAGCTCACTGTAAATGAAATCCTTTCCTCTTCCCGCGTTGGCTCGGCACTAACATTAGTGGGGGGTTCTGTTGACACTGAAATCAAGAAACCAATATTACATCAGATACGTCAAATGCGATCCAATATCTTCTTTGTATTGTGACCATATGGCAGACTTGTAAAGTGAGTACCAAAGCCACGAGTGCAAGTACGCATCCAATAGTCTCGATGTAAAATTACAAAGGCCTGACTCAAAGTATATGTATATATATATGATATTGTTGTCTTTCTGAGTACGATTAGTAAGTTTGGGTCTACTCTCTCTATTACGTCCCTAGTACGAGTGAGACTCGTATGGGCGGCGATCCTGGGGGGGGGGATGGGGGGGGGGGATATATCCATCCATGAAAATGGGTGGAGGGGATGTAATACACCATATCCCCCCACCAAATGCCAGGGATAAGAATATTTTCATGCCTACATTTATGCATCATCGTGAATGTACGGCTCTTTTTTAGCTTCATTTCTCGCCTACCATAAACGCAGTGCGATCTTTTCAAATAAAGCGTCTTTATAAAGCAAGAACAGTTGACTGTAGGCTTCATTGGCCCTATAACAACAAAAGGTATTATTACCCCCAGGCGCAAAGTGAGATGTTTTCAGGCAGGCGGGTCAAAATCCTACTTCCAGGACTG
>JAIPMN010008152.1:0-13712 GCA_020650975.1 Apostichopus californicus
TTTTGTCGAAAACTGAAAGAAAGAGAGTGTGAACTAAGCAGATTTGGCAACGATGTCTGTGGGGTGTATTCAACGACAGATGTTAAGAGATGCCCCTCGTCGATGCAGTTTGAAAGGTTGACGGGCTTATTCCGTGACGTCATTCCGTTATCAACCGAATTTGGACCAATCACAAGCATCGAATCAGAAAGTATCCATGTAAACCATGATGTAGGTATCATGTTTCCGTGTTTTTCCTAGCCAATCTGAGGCGCAAAATTTCGATTCAAGTCATGGGATCGTTAAAGCTTTGTTGATTGGCCAGTTCGTTTTCGCTATGTAAGTGATTAAAATTACCTCCAAAAGGGACTACAGTAAATGAAACAAGTTTTAAAGAAAACAAAAATTGTTAGTGGAGCCAGTTTATGTCACCATAACAAGTTTTGTGAATGGAAAGGTTGTCCTAAACAACGAATGAATATCATGCAAACAGTTATTTTCAAATCTGACGAAAATTGGCTTAAAAGGTTCCAAATGGGGTTAGGGGGCACAACATTAATTTGAATATTATTATAGCAATTACTAATCACTCTTATCAAGTCATCTCGTATTTCTGTACCACGTTTACCCCCCCCCCCCCCAAATGACCCTTTAGAATACATCTGATGATCTGAGGCTTATCAATTAAATTGACTGGACTATTTATTGTTTAACACACAGAAAATAAGCTCAGTTCCTCAGATGAAATCTCCAAAAAGATGAACAGAAGACTTTTGACCCCGAAACAAAAGGTTTTTAAATTGCATTACAATGTTTTTAAGGGCAAAATATGTTGAATGTCATCTAAGTGTGTCATGTTGCCAAGTCGTTGTTTTGGTTGAGTTATTAACATTTGAATAGAGTTAACATTTAGGCCGGTATTGATCTAGTGACGTCATCATCAAATCAGCCTTAAAGGAGCATACCAGGACAGTTATCTTGAAAACCGGAATAACAAACTAGAATTCAAAAGTATACTTTTTTTCTTTGAAGTATAATATTCTGCCTTGGTTCAACCTTATAGAATTTTGTTTAAGTAACTTTGTGACCATTTTTTGACATATCTAGCATTTTGTATCCGAAGTTTCAGCTAACTATGAGGTAGTTCATTGTTATACTAATGATGTGAATTCAATATATTGGAATTTCGGTTCAAGATCTTGTCAAAATTGTCGTGCATGCCGTTACAAAATGACTACTATGGAGAGTGGAATGAATTTTGTAATATTGGAGAAATCAATATAGACTACTTGGCAATGGGCGCATAGGAACCAGGAAGTATTTAACTCCCACCCCGTCTCCCCACCCCGTTCCCCACCCCGCCCCACCCCTATACTTTCCTAGTTTTGACATTTCGACATATTCTTTTATCTTTTCGCAATTGGCAATCGCTAACCTTGAAGCAGACGTTCTCCCTTACCCTTCATAATATACTCCTGCCCTCAAAACCAATAACAGTTTTCTCTCCCTTTCCCCAAACCTTTAGGGACAGCTTGCACAGTGTCCTCGCCTTGTACTATTGTCCGAAGTGTTTGTATTAAGTACTAGCCACATCCTCCCACCCCCCCCCCCCGCACCCTTCCTCCCTCCTGCAACTGTCTGCCAGAGTTATGTACTTAATATAATATGCAGAGTGTAGACCTCATAAAAGTTAATCTAGTACTTATTAGGATTTGATCGAGAGTTCGTCTCCAAGTCTTCGAGTGTTCATCTGTTCTTTTTCTATGAAAATGAGAATTCGTTATTAACTGGAAATCGAATAAGGTAACCTTTTCCGGCGTTGCACCCCGGAAATTTTCTACCAGTACCTCTTGATCATGTTTCGTGCACTTTTTGACATCCTGAATTTTAAGTATACCATCACGTCAGCCCCTTAACGAAACGTCAGTGTAAATTCGGATCCCTGCTGCTGCATCCCCAACGCTATGAATACACTGTATCATTCGCTGGTTGGTTCTCTTCTAACTTCATGATTTGACGAAATTTTCGAGTCTGCTTGTGAAAGGTACGTAATTTATTTTTCATGCAGTAGACAGGTAGAATTGCCTGCATTGTACGCTTGGTAGAGTAAAGCAATTCAATTGTACTAATACTTATCAAACACATAAAAAAGAAATAAAATTAATATCCGTAAAGTATATATGGATATGAATTGGACATATGACAAAGTTATGCTGATTCTGAAAGCAAATAAAAGTTTAACTGAAAATGTTTACGGTAAGGAATTGAGAAAGACAACAAAGAGTTTATCAATCCTGTAAAACGTTTGTAATTATGATGCTGTTTATAAGACACCGTAGATATGTAGCTCAGAATTTTTGCTGTCAGATTTGCAAACGGGAACCGAAATTCGTATATTTTGGACCTAATGTTATAGTCGTGCATTGACGTTGAACAGAGGGGCCTACCGTGAAAATGTACGGGAAATTGAGCTATTAATATCTCATCGTGGTGATACCATTGGATACAGAAAAGCAACTCAAAAGTGTTTAAATGATGTTATTATAACATTGAGCTAAAAAAAAAAGTTTGAAAAGCAGCTTAAAGACATGATAAAAAGACCAATTTATCCCAAACAACGATGTCACTACGGATGCCCTTTAATGACATCCATAGAACGCGTAATACTGTTAGTAGCTCTTTCGTGCAAGTTGAAAATATTCTACAAGTTAGGAGTTATTCTATATATTACTCAAGGATATATTTGAAGGATACAAACCATCGTGTGCTGCGAGTCACAAGAACATATCTCTGCTTAAGAGTGGATTGTCGGCCTGAGTGAGGGTTTGATGGGGAAGGGGGGGGGGGGGATACACGACGGTGTAGCCTATTAAGGTGCCATGCCTGCTATCGCTGTTTTATTTTGAAACTAAATTACGCCTAAATCAGGAGGGATTCATTAAAGAATGATTTTATTCAGAGGTTCTTAAAATTTGTTACTTAAAACTGCGTACAGTTTTTTTTTTCATTTGAAAGCGCTTTTTAAATGCCATTAATGCTAATAAGTTCATTTCGAAAACCTGCGTGACTGAATTAATTTAACACGACCTCGCATTTACTCTTTTCTAAACATTGAAAAAGTATTTGCTTTAAATATTCGTGACTTTAATCCTTTAGCAGATCAAGGGAGAGAAAGTTTTAGAAGAAGGAAGAGAATTGGAACATGCGAGGGGTGGGGGGGGGGGGGTCGGAAGGAGGAATCAAGGGGAAGTTTTCTTGGTATGGTTCTGGTGTTTGTACGTCAGGAATTTGTATGGCATGTTATCGCACGTCCCATGTTCATAAACATAAGGGTCAAAAAACGAATTAGGATATGCTACGTCAGTTTTCAACTTTTTTAATATAAATTTAGTATATTGATCGATAGAAAACGGTTACTTGGTAATTCTCCAAAAATATCATTGAAGCAATAAGTCAAATATTTATGGAAGGAATCGAAAAAGACAACAAATAGCTTATCAATCATGTAATACGTCTGTAATTATATGCTGTTTATAAGATACCGTAGATATGTAGCTCAGAATTTTTGCTGTCAGATTTGCAAACGGGAACCGAAATTCGTATATTTTGGACCTAATGTTATAGTCGTGCATTGACCTTGAACAGAGGGGCCTACCGTGAAAATGTACGGGAAATTGAGCTATTAATATCTCATCGCGGTAATGCCATTAGATACAGTGATGCAAATCAATAGTCTTTAAATGATGTCATTATTACAATGAGCTTAAAAGAAAAGTTTGAAAAGCAGCTAAAAGACAAGATGAAACAACAAATTTATCCCAAAAAACGATGTCACTACGGATGCCCTTTAAAGACATCCATGGAACACGTTTTACTGGTAGTAGCTCTTTCGTGAAAGTTGTAAATAGTCTAAAACTTGTACTGTTTACACATGATCAACTGACCTTAGCTATAAACTACGATACGTGATGAAAAAAGGTCTTAACACGTTGAAAATACGTTCGATCACTAGTCCATCCCTTTATAACATCATCCAATACAATGGGATTTCGCTTACCGATTCTTTTTATATGCAAATTACTCAACTCCGAGTCATGGAAAGAATAATCTCCCACACAGTAGGTATGGTAAATAAGCTTAGGCCTAGTACTGAAACATGTATAGGACCTGTCTAGGCTAAAGTAAGGCTTTGCTGTAAGCGGATTGAATTACGTTTACCTATTTCATATACAATATCACAAGCCATATAATATGCAAACTAACGTAGCCCCGAGTAGCCCTGGGTAATTTGACCGTTTTTTATTTTCCATTTCTTAGCCGGGAAGCAATATTTTGGAAACCTGCATAACGCGTATTAAATGGATCATGATATAGGCTACCTCATGGACAACTTTTGGCTGTGTCAATTGGAGAATCTTAACAGGTTACCAACCCTATTTAAAGAATGATTTTGCAAGGAGATTATTTAAATGTATTGCTTAAAACTGTTTACGTGTAATTCCATTTGGAAAACGCTTATTAAATTCCATTAATGCTGAGTTAATTTCCAGGACCGCGAATTTCCTTTCTTTCTATACATTGAAAAAGTCATTGCTTTACTTACTTTCTTATCTTTAGTAGATAACGGGAGGGCAAGGTTTAGAAGAAGGAAGAGGATTGGAACGGTGGGGGCCGGGGTGGGGGAGGGTTACCTTAAAATGTTATAGATCAGCTTTGTATGTATCGTCTCGGAATCTAAATGAAAGCCCACATGATCACATTTTGTGATCCTGTTGGTCTATAATAAAATGTTTCCTGTGTCTATGTCTATGTTTTATTGTTAGGATCCTGAATCACATGTGTTTCTCAAGGTTCGTGTATTCCAGGATCATGTTTATTCAGTCCTTTGTCAGTCTTATTATAATGATCCTGTGTTTTCTGGATCCTATATTTCTCCAAGATTACATAGTGATGCTGTAATTACTACACAGGATCTTGTATTTCCTGGTTCCATTACTGTTATCAGGATCCTGTGCATCCAGGACCTTGTAGGCCTATTACTCCAGGATCACATGTTGATATTCTGTATTTCTCCAGGATCACATGTAGACATATCTCAATGATCTTATATTTATCCCATGGTTCTATTTCTGTCTTATTATAATGATCCTGTGTATTAAGGATCCTATATTTCTCCAAGAATACATTGTATTGATTCTTTAATTCTATACAGGCTCTTGTATTTCCTGGTTTCATTTCTGTTGTCAGGATCCTGTACATCCAGGACCTTGTAGGTCTATTTTGCTAGGAAGTCATGTAGGGTTCCTGTATCACTCAAAAACTATCTATAAGCTGTTTAATTTTCCAAGAGTGTTACTCTTTGATATTCTGACCAAACGCTACTTATTATTCACACAGATTTGGATGCCCAGCAATCTATGCAGGAGATTTATTCAGTGAAGACTAGTTTGGCTGTGATTATAACATGTAAGTTCATTTCTTTCTCATTTGCAACCATTTTGGAATTGATGTCAGTAATCTCATGTTCATATCTGGATTGACGTAGCCTACGTTACCATGCCGACAAGTCCACGGCAAAATACATCATACAATTATATCCATCCAGTGAAGTTTACTTATTCCATCCACTATTTTGTGCATTATCAGGTACAGCGTAGTGCAGGGCAGCAGTTTGTGTCAACTCACTTCAGTGTAGAAAACTTTGAGTCGCATAAAACACGGTATTATCCCCCCCCCCCCCCCAAAAAAAAAATAATAGAAAGAGATAGGTGGCACCATGTCAGGATCTGATCCAAAGAGGGCACCCAGACCACATTCTGCATTTTTGGCAGAGATTGGCAGAGATTTGGCACTGAAAATTAGTTATACACATTCAAGTAATTACACCAGTACACTAAGTCAATACCAAAGCTTTTATATTGTCTGTCGATTTAATTAGACACAGTATATGTATATGAACCATACCTGTCTGAACTACTTATCAGTTATAGAAAACAATGAACATGTTGTACGAACTTGATAAAGAACTTATCTAAAGATTGTAAGAAACATTGTAAGAAACATGATTAATATATCTTAACCAAGTGCCAATGCCGGTTAATGAGCGAGTGATTGCTGGGAGAATGAATCAAATCGAAACCCCAAGTGACAGACAGAACATTACAAAAATAACATTGTGCACAATACCGTGCATAAATATACATATATAATTTATGTGCGGTACAACAGTTGAACACTCTTTAACATTGTTTGAAAAGTTGTAAAATATAGATCTTGCATCTAAGCACCCTCCAGTTTACCAAAATTCTCAAAGGGGGAGGGGGTCCCCGTCCCTGGACGACATAACATCTCAACCACTTCCCCCACCATCCCCCATGTACAAATATGGTAGTTAACCTCTGTTGTTCTACCTTCACTGCATTCAAATGTATGACGATACAGTCAAGCTAATTAACTAGTCAATGACGAGTGTCTTTGTGGGATTTCAGTGGCAGTATTAACATCATCATGATTAAAAGCTGCTACGATTTGCATTTAATTTGAATTTTTATATCTCGACAGGATACATGGCCTCATACCAACCCAATGACAGTGACTGTACAGGGGGTGATCCAGCTTTATTCCTACTGTAGGTGGTAAGTCATGTAGCTTATGTCCCATCCCCACCTCTCACCCCACCCTCCACAGATATGAAGAGTAGATCCAACCATAATCAATGGTCTATTTGATATTAGTAACTGTCATAAACTAATTGACGACGAGTGTCTTTGTGGGATTTCAGTGGCAAATTTAACATCATCATGATTTAAAAGCTGCTATGATTCGCATTCAACTGGAATTTTTATATCTCGACAGGATGAATGGCCTCATACGAACCCAATGACAGTGACTGTACAGGGGGTGATCCAGCTTTATTCCTTCTGTAGGTGGTACGAGGGGGTAAGTCATGTAGCTTTTGTGGCATTTGAGGCGGCATTTCTTCCGATACCGTAACTACTGTACCTGGCAACTTCTCCCCACGTTGTAAATGTTGTACACAGTTGTAAACAGTTAATGGTGATCATTAGTCTATGTGATAGCCATACCTGTAATAAAAAATACCCACCCCCTCCCATCCCCATCCCCATCCCCACCTCTCACTCCACCCTCCACCAACCCTTTTTCATTACCCAGTGAATAAGGTCGCCAGGAGGAAAATCCTGTGGCGACTAGATCTTTATTTTCCCAAATTCTGGTCGCCCAGAATGAAAATGTGATCGCCACTTTGATATGCTAAATATTAGTACAAAAAACACTAGGCCTAGGCTCAACATCGAGTAGCACTACTGTCAGTACTGACTACACTAACGTTGAACTTTAAAGCTAGTAGTTAGTACTGGTGAGAGTGGCTATTAGTACATTTTGATTTTAAAATAATGACATAGGCTAATGTATATTATTTTCTAACAAAATGGGTACTGTGAAAAATTTCTTACTTTATGTTTTCATGTTCAAATACGTAGGTGTAAGATAAGGTATAAAACCTTCCTCAATAATTTCTATTAGCTTTTGTTTCTTTCATTAACTTGTTAATAACTTCATATAATTAACATTACTACTAACATCTTACTGCCACCGCTGATTATGCTTGCTCTCCACGTCTATTGGATCAGACCATATAAATATCCAATTTAGCTCTTAAACAGTTATTACTACTACTATCTAATATGCAGGCCCAGGGTTCGCATTAGCCGCTAGATTGAGCGATTCCCGCAATTTGATCGCATTTGGAATAAACGATTAGTAAAAAGCCACTTGCGATTATTATTTTTTAGTTATCCCGTCTATAACCCATAAACATCTCGTAAAATTCCTTGTCAGCCTTTCCTTCTATGAAATAAACGAATGAATAAATAATAATTTCTTCCACATGGTAGCCTAACACCACACTAAGTCAATGGAAATCTAGCTAAGCCTAACCATCTGTTTATTCGCTGAAATTGTGACGCAGTTATAAGATATCCATGGAATGCTTTCATTATTGTTGTTACGTTTGACCACATGGTTGCCTAACATCAGACTAAGTCAATGGGGTAATCTAGCCCAGCCATCTGTTTATTAGCTGAAATTGTGACGCAGTTATAAGATATCCATGGAATACTTTCGTTATTGCTGTTATCTTCGACCACATGGTAGCCTAACACCACACTAAGTCAATGGGAAATCTGCCTAACCATCGGTTTGCAAAAAAAATCACACTTTGCGTAGGATTCGGGTAATAAATTAGGAACCAGGTAGTACCGCGTCGGGCGGGTACCTTCGTTATTTTTGTAAAGCATTGGTGAAATTTTCAGTTGCAAAAACTGATCGCCACAGTATTAAAGTGCTGGCGACTAGCATTAATTTTTCCAGAAATTCTCATCGCCAGCCGAGAATGGTCTTCGCCAATGCGACCATGGCGACCGTAATGAAAAAGGGTTGCCCTCCACAGATATGAAAAGTAGAGCCAACCATAATCAATGGTCTATGTGATATAACTAACTGTCATGAACTTGAATTTTTATATCTCGACAGGATGTTTGGCCTCATACCAACCCAGTGACCGTACAGGGGGTGATCCAGCTCTATTCCTACTGTAGGTGGTACGAGGTGGTACGGAGGTGTACGGAGGTGGTACGAGCGGGTAAGTCATGTACGCTTTTGTAGCATTTGAGGCGGCACTTCTTCCAATACCGTAACTACTGTACCTGCATAATCTGGCAACTTCTCCCCACGTTGTAAATGTTGTAAACAGTTGTACAGTTAATGTGATAGCCATACCTGTGATAACAATTACCCACCACCCCTCCCATCCCCATCCCCACCTCTCACTCCACCCTCCACAGTTAGGAAGAGTAGATCCAACCAAAATCAATGGTCTATGTGATATAAGTAAACTGTCATGAACAACTTACCGGCACAGCTAACAAACGTTACTCCATACTTTGGAGATACCACAGGTTTGTTTCAAGTTTCCTTAACACGCAAGACTGGAGACTTGAGCAAGTCTAATTATGACGTGATGATCGTCTCTGCAACTTTCTTGGGGTGATGAGGTGGGGGGGGGGGGGGCAATGGTGCTGGATACCTTGTGCTGTTGAAAAGGAGTGTATACACCAGACTAGCAGTTGTCTAATACTTCCACCGACTGAATGTAAATAATCACCTGACCTGACCTGACTGAAGATTGGAATCTCCCCCACCCCCTCCCCTTGCAAACACCACTGTTGTAGACATTGTCTCTCTAGACAATAATTGGCCAAAATTTCAACACTGTCGTCTTTCACTACATTATAAGAGAAACATCCATATCAAAGGGAGAGAGCTGTCTGTTCTTTCTCTCAGTGAACAAGTAAGTTCTCGCTGCTGAATATATTAATATGCATATAATTGCCAAATGACTAGACAAACTGGGTGGGGTGGGTGGGTGGGGGGGGGGGCTGGTACGTATATCAAGGAGGTTTAGAAAAGTACAGAAGGTCTGGTTTGTGAAGACGATTATTTCAAGCCTAGCGACAAAGCACGATACCAATAAAGTTGATACTATTTTACTATTTTCCATTGAACCTCCCAGGGGAGGTTAAAACTTAATATGCTAAATATCATAAACACATCGATAACAAACTGAATGGTTGTAAGTAACCAAGCATATAGTTCTACCCGTCTAATTTCTTCTCTTTTTTCCTCCTGTTACAATTTTTGAATAGCCCGCGATATATTGGCAAAATGAATGATACAGCTTGATTGTGAACATGTTTTTATCCCTCACTCATGCAGTTATGCATACATGTACATTCTGTTTGTTATTAGGCATTTATGAAGCTGTACTATATATATACCAGGGGTGTAGCAAGGGTTTCAGGTGCCTCAGTTCCAAGATCTGGGCCACCTTCACCCCATAGGCTACTTCGTCTAAACTGCGCTAAAGCCATAAATGTCCAGAAAGAAGAAAAAAATCTGTCGGACTCTCGTATACTAATCGACATGTTCTGTTGGCGCAAAATGTCAGAAAAAATTACACCAGGAATCTCAGCGGACATTGGGGGCGCTGGTTCAATGAAATTCCTATAACTGCCACCACTTTGTGCATCACGAATAAATGATGATGTTCAATATATATTGGAGTCTAGAATCTGTGAAGGGCTAGTGAAGTAGCAAGGCAAAACCTGAAATATGCACAGGATAGGATGACGGATAAACTTGATTTTAAAACAGTTGAATAGCAGTTCAAGCGCCGGGAAACAAAGTTTTAGTGTTACTCTCTAAGCCTACTCACCCCATTTCTGGTACGGTATTATGGTCCTTATGTCAATGGACAAGAAGGTCAGTGCTTATACAGTTGATTAATACATAGTCTTCACCCCAACTAGAAGAAAACAAATACAGTGTTGTGTCACATAAATATCACATACATATCACATACGTATCATGAACGACAGACTTTAAGTGCACAAGAAATGGAAAATTTCAGCACGGGACACTATGACTGACATTAGTGTCCCCAAATGTACTCAAGAAGATATGACTAATTTATTAAGTTGTTAGCAGTCTGAATGAAATGATGTAAGTGTAAAAATGAGGTAAAACATGACCTAAATATATAAGTCACCACTATGTAACACCTAAGTTACAAAATTCTGATGTGTTATCAAATTTCAGAAAAAAGTAAAATTGATCATTTGACACCAGAACAACAGGGTCAAATGACTGAACTAATAGAAAATATCTCCATCCTTATTCTCAGATATTCCTTCAAGAGCTATGTTGAGGTAGGTAATACAGCACCCATTAAGCAACATCCATACATAATTAATCCATTTCAAATCGAGGGTGATGAAATAAATAAATTCAGTACATGCTGGCTAATGGATATTATAGAACATTATAGTCATCACCATGTCTTCTGGTGCAAAAACCTGATGGTCTCGATTTTGTACAGATTATCGTAAAGTAAATGCGGTAACACGTATCCAATTCCTAGAGTCCATGATTGTATTGATAAAATTGGTAAGGCTAAGCGTGTCACTAAGTTTGATAGACTGTTAAAGGGACTAGCAGATCCCATTTACTGAAAGAGCAAAAGAAATATCAGCATTTGTTTAATACTCCTGATGGACTTTAGCATTAACAAAGTGATGCCTTTTGGCATGAAGGATGCTTCAGAAACATCTCAGAGAATCACATATATACTGTTGCCCTATGTGCATTTAACTCTTTCCAAAACACTAATTAGGGTGACATAGCATAAAACAACAATTGGTGATTTCATGTAAATTTGTCACATTGGACCATTGGTAGGACTCCAGTATGGGTGGTATTTATAATAATCGCTTTGCATACAAATATTAAGGAATTTAATTAACTTAATAATTAATTACTGGCCATATACAGACCTGGAGCGACAAATACTTAGGCCACATAGGGCGACATAGCATAAAACAATACTAAGGCGACATCGGCAATGTATTGTAATTGTTGGAATCCAGTATTGGTGTTATTTATCATAATTCCTTTGCAAGATGTACATACCAAAGAACTTAATTAACTAATTAACTAATTAACTAGTGACAAATATGCATGTTGCCCTTAGTGAACTTAACTCTTTTCACAACACTTTGGGCGATATAGCCTAAATAACACGGAGGGGGACATTGTCGATTTAATGTAGTTCTGTCACACTGTACCATTGTAAGGACTCCAGTATATCTAGCAACGTGCAAGCACTAAAATTGAAGGAAAAGAGTACCGATTTGTCAATGAGGATACATAAGTTATAATTGCCTGCATATTTTCCATTGTACCGCTGAGGGTCGGATGCTTCAGCTTCTGGTCGCCGAGGACCTGAAAAAAAAGACAATTTTAAGGAGGTAGACCCTTGAGTTGAACTTGAAAAAATGTTCTCAGAGTTAACAAAATCTTCACTTAAAGGCATTGAAGACTCGCCCCAAACTGCGTGCCGCGCTCTGAAAAAGTTAACTTTCCGTTGCTTGCAAGTGAAGTTTTCTGCTTGTCGCTACAAAATGCAGACAGTAATGAAACGTGACACCTTGTTAGCTGGACCTGAGATGTCCATCGCTGCTATATGTACACTGTTGTGGGTATTGGCCGCAGCTGTATGTACTGACTGTACACTAGTGTCTAATTACCGAAGGTAGCAACTAGCAAGCTGTGTGTGTATTTTCTGGGATCAATGGTGGTGATGAACACTTCTGTTACACCTCATTCGAAACTAGGTCAGATTACCAGCATTAGACGTTTCTTTTTGCGCGAGTCTTCACACCCTTTAATTGTGATACTTGTGTGACCCTGTGAGAGCACTGATAACAGTTTCACAGTACCTGATGTAGCGAATCAGAACACACGGTAAGATGTTCTAACACCTTCTTTTTACTGTTGATCTACTTTATGGAGTTTACACAGTAGTTACTGCATCTAATACGGGAATCGGGTGATGGACGTTTACTTTCATCCGTCAAGTAAGTCGAGTCCAGTGTTTACGCGATCAAGTGACATATATTCAAAGATTGGTAAACATGACAGATTTACGTGCATTTAGGACTCACATGACGGCGCCCTCTGTTAAAACGCTTGCGTTGGAACATGAGGAAGTTAGAGCAATAGTTTATGATTTTTGAATATTGTGATGATATCAAACCAGAATTTATGACCAATATTACCATAACTGTTGAAGTATGAGTTCCTATACTCATATCTGTTATTGTATCGATGCTTCTATATACACGAATAATACACGAAGCAATTAACGTGTCTTTGAGATAAATCTCTAGGAATAACTCAAAATAATTTAGGTTTTATGTTATTAAATGGAATTCTCTTTTGTACTAATATTGTTTTAATGACTTTAAAAAGCTCACAATATAGAGCTAGAGAAAGTCAACAATTTAATTTACGGAAAGCAAGGATGATTTCACTGTCACCGGCTGCTGTAAGGGTTGGTTGCTGACGTGCCTAGACCTACAGCACTATTGATAAGCAAATGGTGTAATTCATTGTTTGAAAAAAAAAATGTCTTCTTAGCTGAGCAAACTAGGTGACGTTTAAATATACCTAGTGTTTTCTCACAGGAGTTCACCTGCAGCTTCCAGCGGTCTTACCAAACTCGTCGTAGAATTCAACTATCCCTGACGAGATCACCGAGTGCCTCGTTCAAATTACTGAGCTTGACTGAAACCAAAAACTGTTAGAAGAAGAAAAATCAAATGGAGCCAGTCCTGGTGTTGGCTGCCACTTTGATAATAGTTAGGAATACTTCTGACTTTGCCATTATCTACCATGCTTACCTTAATTTACCAGCATTTCAAAAAGCAAAAAAACATGTGTCAGCTCCATACTTAAGCAGACCAAACTATGACAAAATACATTGATAATATTGAGGTTACAGGTATCATGGGAATCTGATGGTTTGGAATTGCGATGATGTCATGGTACTGGAATTCCATGATCAAGATGGTGGAAAAATTTGTCCAACTTGGACAGATGCAAATTTCGCACATTTTTACCTCCAATTATCCAGATACATTTGACTGTGGGTTGTGACAGTTTTAAGTGTAAACGGCTATTGTAGGACGCTGTGAGAGATTGATCTAGCTAGAATAGGTAATGATATTTGGAATCTCATCACAACTAATTACGCCCATTGTTTGTCCCTCTTTGATCGAGGTCATCCCGTTGTCAACAGAAAATGGACCAATAAC
>JAIPMN010008155.1:0-17612 GCA_020650975.1 Apostichopus californicus
AGCAATGAGTTGGAAAATCAAGAAGTGAAAAACTTCCAGCATCGACCAGGATTCTAAACCAGCCACGCGCTTTATATGTGGACACCATAACCACTAGGCTATGGACACTAATTGTCAGTCCAGAGGTTCGACACCAGTAAGGAAGGTTGCCATTCCACTGTAGGCTTTTGCCACCTGTATCAAATAATGCTAGATCTTTTTTGGCCCAATATTTTGCCTTATTCTAGCGATCAATCATAATGCTTAACCAACTTGGTGGAGTTGAGTCGGTCGGTGATCAGTCAGTCAGTGTGCGGCAGGCTTTAACAGGGTTCTGTTCCCAGTATCTATGGGAAAAGGTTTGAATTTAGGATTCACAAATGAGTTCAGATTGGATAACATCAGGGTTGAGTTCAAATATGAGACCAATACAATACGTGACTAGTGTAGTTCCAAGTTAATGGCCAGATCTGCAGTAGAATGACGACCTCCGTTTACTAGCTTTGCACCCCTGGACATGACATCTATTGTCCCTCACCCAATAGGTTGCTTAGGGTATTTGCACATGGAGTGGGAGGTATGTGGTCGAGTTCTGGTGAACGCTGGAACTGTTCTAGATTTTGAAATATACTACTGTCTTGACAAAATTTTCACTTTGTAACTATTCATCATACATGATATAGCCTCACAAGTTATGTAAACATCCCAGGTGAATGAATGTACAGCTGCCTGAAAAGCTTTTCAAACTCTTGAGTGAGGGATGGGGGAGGGGGGGGGGGAGGGGTTGGTTGAGGGGAAATCCATGAAAGAAAATCTTTAGTAATTGACATCCTTAACAGCAATACCAGTTGTATGCATTATCATGGAACAGCCATGGGTGTCATAAATGGTGTCATCTTTTGTACATTTGCAGAAATGGGAAACCTCCAAAACTGCTTTCTCAAGCTAAGAAAGATGTTCAAGCTACACTTCTGTTTTTTTTATCCTTATTGCCAATATGATTGATTAATTATGAAAATATGTAATTTAATGATGTCACATATGCCCCCATCCCCTTGTCCTCTGTCATCAAGTCAAGTGCATTCATTTGAAGGTCATGATCATTCATCTGTGTTTGTATCCCATTTTCAGCAATTTCTTGTCCAGGGACCAGTCAGTTCAACCCACGAGCTACAGCCTGCCCTGAAACTTGCTTTGATTTACGCACTAACAATGAAAGCCCTTGCACCCTGAGTCCTAGAGAAGGCTGTGAATGCCCACCAGGTCTCCTGTGGAGCGCAGATGCCTGTGTCCTCCCAGAGAATTGTGGTTGTGAATTGGGTGGTGTTTATTTTACAGTAAGTATATATACTAAAAGAAAGGCTCTCCTGAGATCAGTGGATGTCACATTTTCGTTTGTTGTATACTTCAGATGGTATATAAACGAAAGGTAAAGTTGTTGCACATTTTATGGTGCAATTATTATATTTATATTTTAAAGTATGTAATACTGTGGCCATAGATTGAATTCCAATGACTTTTGTCAAAGTCAAAGTATAGTTTGTACTACGTTGCCAACCTGTTCTTGAGGTAAAGTTTCCGATCTAACTGATTTGGCTCTGAAATCAGCAACTGAAAACAGAGGTCATATCACCAAGTATAAAGTGGTGTCAGTATCATTCATCATTGTGAGTTTGAAACTGTATCACTGTTAAAACAGATTTCTGATTTACTTATTCTTGGAAATCCTATTTTTCTCCTTCATTTTATAATCTTATTTTTCATGAAAATATGAGTCACATGGTATGGAGAGGTTGGTAGGGGTAGGGTTGGTGAGGGGAAAGAGAAGAGGGGAGATATGGAGAAGAAGGATAGTGGAGATATTCAAAAAATCTAGTACCCTTCAGATGTACATTTAAAGAATAAACAGAGAATGAAACCAATAACAACAAGCTGGCATATTTGTTAAGCATCAATTTCACTTCTATATGTATGTAAACCTCTTGGTGTATATAAAGTAATGAAAATAGCTCTACACAGCATGGTAATGTTTATACCTTTTTTTGAAAACCATTGTGAGATATTGTATAATTGACCCTTTTCTAGTTGGGAGAAACATTCTATACAGCCAGCTGTCAGCAACAGTGTACATGTCTAGGAGCTATGCAAGGTGTCGTCTGTAGCATTGTTCAGTGCGACACTGACGCTACCTGCATAACTGGAGCCGATGGTCGACCATCATGTGTGTGTAACTCTGGCTTACAAGGAGATGGACAAAACTGTAACAGTAAGTTAATGAAGAAGGGACTAATTGTAATCTCATGTTTCCAAAATAGAGCTAGCAAAACTCAAAATCAAGCTCACGTAATTATGCAACCAACAGTCAAGACGAAAGTTGACAGCCTCACATAGCTTTTTCTTTCATACTATGACATGCCGTAAAAGAAATTATTAAGTAGCATTTTGAAACGTCCCACACTTTACCTTGAATGGCCAATATACCTTTGGGAGAGTATTTACGGCAACAGGTGAACCTTTCCTCAGAGGCGCAACAGCTATGGAGAACTGTCAAAGAATGAGTCACACTGGTTCCCTGCCACATCCCTCACACTTGGAAATGTAGTATTTCTCAGTGGACTGGAGTACAAATATGAAAACACTAATCACTTACAACTAGTGATCAATTGTTAATAAAACAGTTTCAGACATCTAATTGGCAAATAATAAACAAGTTTGAAAAGAGTAAAGATATAATAGGATTTGAAAATTTGGATTACAAATCCAGTGCGCTACAAACC
The DNA here is from genome assembly GCA_020650975.1 of Apostichopus californicus. Lineage (NCBI taxonomy): Eukaryota > Metazoa > Echinodermata > Holothuroidea > Aspidochirotida > Stichopodidae > Apostichopus > Apostichopus californicus. The sequence goes on from JAIPMN010008155.1 coordinate 2,757, forward strand.
GATCTATCCAGCTCTTTAATAATCTCTGGCTGTCCCCTATTCAGGCATCTCTTTGCTGGTATCCCAATCAGAATCCACAATACCTTATGTACCTTGAAACCAGGGGTCACACCCTAATTTCATTCTGTACAACCCAGAAAAGTGACGGGGAAGGAATAGATTTTTTTCCTTCAAATATATATTTTTAAGTATTAAAATGAAAGGCACAAAAGTGCCTGGGAAATTATAAACAAATTTTAAAATGGGCAAAGATAGTTTGGCTAGGAGGGGAATGATGAAAAAGAATGAAATGATTTAATCAGCCGACAGCAATGATTAAAAAAATATGAAAAGCAGGTTAGGCTATGGAAGGGGCATCTGCTATAATGTATCATTTTACAGGCCAATTGTGTCTGCATGTGTGGTTTGTGAAAAAGTAACAGTTTTGCCGTTCGATTTGAAGCATTCGTTGAGAATTAATGCAACCGTGTGTACTATCGTATATGAGGTACAGTTGTCTCACCTTTCTCCTATCCTATCATGTGTCTTGCAGCTGGAGCCTGTCCTTTGGGCTGCGGAACCGGGCAGTGCGGTGACCAGAATGGATTTATCGGCTGTATCTGTCCAGATCCATTCTATGGCCCAACCTGTGCACTTGGTAGGTCATTGTATAGTAGTAGTGTACCAGATTCATTTACATTTTTAATCATGCAAATTAAAGTGTTCAGTGGCATGCATAGCTGGTCATAATGATAAAGTAATCATGTGTTTCTATTTTATGCTAGGCATTTCTCTTTTGCTCATATAAAAGCAGGGATCGATTCCTTATATTCATAGAGTTCTTCTCTGTTACAGGTCTTGAGTTATGTAGACCTCTCGTACATCCGTTTAATCCTATGGCAGGCCCACCTTTTGCATCTTATGCTACATTTAACATCAGTTAAAAAATAAAGAAGTCCATATAAGTCTATGGAAACTACACCTTTAGAGGTGTTACTAGTTTTCTACGCGTTTATCCTTACGGTAAATAAAAGCCATATACGAAGGTTACAATAGCTCATTACACCAATTATTCTATTTGACTGGATTTTAGAATTTAAAAAATGAAACATGAAAGAAAGTTCACAAGCATTAAAGGTAACTACTGACCCTGCCTCATGTGTTTAGTGGAAATGGAGTACGGTTTCAGTGAATGTGTGTGAATTAATGAATTTAAAAAGGATGTACTCATCCCCAGAAATCCGTTTTTAATTTATTGCTTTTGATGCTGAATACATAAACAATGGAAAACTTGAAGCTATGTTGTTTCAATATAAAACACATGGAAAACAACTCAAAGTCTTAGTAAATCATTTCAGATGTCGTACTCACAGGAAAACAGTATCTCAACGACTATGATTTACATATCATTTCAAACAAGAACGTATTTTAATTCAGGAAGAACTTCTGTTTTTAAATGTATTAAAATGTTAGTGAAGCGGGTATAAACTGCACTACATCAGGCTATAAAATTTTGATTTGTTCCTCATTAATCCTCTCTGAGTCATTTTTTTTTTGGTGGCTTTTTAATGTTTCGTCTCATCACCAGAACGAAGTTCTTGCCAGTTTAGAGGAGATCCTCACTATAAGACATTCGATGGAAGGCGTTTCGATTTCCAGGGCGAATGCTCTTACACACTGATGGCTTTTAGTGTCGATTTAGCTACCTTCCCTAATGTACCAAGCGTGGTGGTTTCTGCTACTAATCAGCCTTACTCAAGTAACGGTGCCTCTACTACAAGAGAAGTCATTATTGAGTTTGACGTAAGTTCACATGGCGTAATAATATCGATTTGGATTTTCATAAGGAAGTGACATTGATTTTAGATTTGATAAACATGCCAAATTTCTTGCAAGTACATGTGTGAACAAACAGTGAGTGTTGTTGAGGAAGGCAGTAAGCAACATCTTGCTATGGCACACACTCACACAAATGGTCTTTGAGTATATGTGGTGGAATGTTTGCACTAAGACCCTATGTGTGACTCTCTTTTCTTGAACCCTATTCTAGAGAACAAACACAGGGAGTGTTGACAAACACTACGGTAACAACAAAGTTCTTTTTAGACCATCCCACTTATTCACCATTACCTTTGATGTGTATAATAGTGTTCAATGCTTGTCATTTTCATTGCAGCCTATGACCAATGGAGATACTATCATGCTTCTTCAAGGACGTGTTGTCACTGTGAATGGAAATGTTGTTGAACCCCCATTCATAGGAGCTCAGTATGAGATTGTAGACTCTTTCGGCCTTGTGGTGAGTAAAAAAAATGTCAGTTCGTACAATTGGTCCCTAAAAATAGGGATTGTCTCTGAACACCTGCAGTTCCTTTGTGTGAAACTGTAGAGCATCATTACAGTATGTCCTATGCAGTCTGGCTGCATGATGCTGCCAGCCCCTCAACATCCTATAGTTGACATATCAGAGGCTTTTCCTGGTGGCCATGCTAATGCAGGAGAGTACATGTGTTGCAGGCTTGACCAGGTATATTAGGATCTTAATGACCAATAGTTTCTAGTAAACCTTCTTCTATGATACTTTGTAATACAATTGTAACCAACGATGAGTGGGACACCATGAAACACAACTTTATTTGTCTGTATACCTGTAAACATTTGAACAGAGAAGGAAAGCATAACAAGTACTGCAATTGTGATACAAAAACCGTCAATTGCAAAGAAATAAAAATTAGAAAAGATATTGTTCACAGTACAAGCAATTGCAATGGCAAACTGTCCTTTACTTTATATAGAAAACTAGATCATCTCCACAACTTTAACATTTAAAATAATCTTCACCCTTTTTTCATTGTTTTTTCATTTTTGTAGCGTCTCACCACAAACTTTGGTTTGGAGGTTGAATGGAATGGCGTGTATGATGGTGCCATCTACGTGGATAATAAATATCACAATCAACCCATACTTGGTCTTTGTGGTCTATTCAATGGCGACCCAGTAGATGATTTTCGCAATCAGTTCGGTACTATTTTAGGAGTGAGTTGCCACAATCTTAGTAACTATTCATGAATTATTTATCAATCAGTTTGAAGTTCCTTTACCATAGAGTAGCCACAATCTTAGTAAATATTCATGAATTATTTATCAATCAGTTCGGTGTTCATTTACCAGTAATTAGCCACAATCTCAGTAACCATTTATGAATTATTTATCATCAGTTTGGTGTTCCTTTACCAGTGAGTAGCCACAATCAGTAACCATTCTTAAATTCATCCATGAAAGTTCTAACATTACCCTCTTCACCCTTTTGTTGAGTTATAGTAGTTACACTACACAAATGTATTAAATTTGAATGCTATTGATTTATACCATTTTTTTTCATCCAATTTTAAGTATATGAAAGGAGTGATTTCTAAACTGCTGAAAGGTTTATGGACAGGTAGCAATTTTGCTATGAATGTATTGCTTATGTATGTCCGATCATATTCTCAATATAAACTCTTCAAAAATTTGCTCTAGTTTTTGAGAAATTAAGGATTAATTACTCAGATCAACGAAAAACAAACGCCTGAAAGCACATTTCTAAAATTTGACTTCTGACACGATGTGACGTAGAATCGAGAAGGGATAAGAGCATGCGCATATGGGGCACACGATGTGAAAACTCCGGATGTTTACATTGAGTCATCGAACTGGTATATATTGTGTATCAATCTATACCCAAAGCACGTAATCGTTACCATTTCGTTCGTTGACAAATTTGTTTTCGTACATCCTTATTCGTTTATTCTAAACGCTGTTTAAAAGAGAATTAATTTGTTTACATTCTAATTCTGTATGACTACATTGTATTCAATTTTATTTTGGGAAATACTGTTCAAAGTCTTAAGTTTGGAGAGAGTTTTGAGTAAGAATGCAGTGGCGTTGTATAGTAGGAGGTTGCAGTAACACTAACAGTGGAAATATAAGTCTACACGTATTCTCACCAGTCAGTATTCAACAGACACCGTGGATTTTCATGGCTGTCAGGTTCACCTTCCGAGTCTGTGGTGCTGTCACTTTCATCGGCATCTGGCTCAAATTGATAGGGCCTAATTTCCTCTTGGTTCAGAATTTCGTATTCCAAAGAGCTTTCTTCCTCACTAGCTGTCCCCGTTTCGTCGTCCGAAACCTCTGGACTGGAAATTTCGGGTTGTTTTGAAGCTTCCATTTTCGAGGTTACCAAGCGAAATCAACGTTAAAAGATAGTGCGCAGAACTTCACATTTAACATACGGTCTGCGCCTCTCGATACTACGTCACAAGAAATCAATACGTATTGAGGTGGTTATCGATTCTTACGTTTGTGAAGCTCAAAATTTCCCGATTTTTTCACTTTTTGAAATCGAATTTCAAGGATTTGATGGAATATGTGAAAAGTAGATGTAATTTGCTATTAAATAGAGTAAAGTTGTAGCTACCTGTCCATAAACCTTTAACTGTTGCTAGTTTGAATTTGGAAGTGTAAGGAAAGCTATGAGAGCTCCGGGGGAAAATACTTTCTTAATAAGCAACTCATATCTGAGAGATATAACTAGCTTGGAAATTATGAACAGATACTGGAAGAGCAAATGAATTAATTGTCTATATATTCTTTATTATTATGATGGTTTAATCTTACACATATAAAGGGACAGACGATTGTTGAAAATTAGCAATGTTGGCCATTTGGCAGAATTTTAATGATTTTATCTGTTAAAAGTTCCTATCCAGAGATGAGATAACATGAAGAAATAACTCATTCAAATGACTGTGAATGAATGGTTGATTTAGTACTTGAAGTTGTCAACATATAAAATGTTTTAATTAAATTGCCAGGCTCACGAATCAAGTTTTACTCTGATGTCCACAGTTTGAATGTCTCGCTCTTGTATTTATGTCTAAGAATATCCGACAGTGTGCAATTAACATTAATGATTTCAATGAATACTTTCATTTTCTAGGACGATCCTGACGACTTTGGCACTGCCTGGCGAAATAATGATATCGGAGCTATAAGTTGTACAGAGACATTAGCTGTCAATCCATGCAACAATGATGCTTTGCTCCTTTCACAGGCCATTCAGATTTGCCAGATCATTCAAGATCCAATTGGTATGTGTTTACCTAGATATTCTACTCTATGTTTGACTCATGGATAAATTAATCTTCAAAAATACTGGAAATATGCTCTATCATGCTTCTGCATAGTCAGCAATGATGTTGTGGCGAATGCTACTTGAAAATGTAGGACTACTACATTATTCCTGCAGTAAGTCTGCATATTCAGCAGTGAAAATACCTGAAGCACTTAGTTATTGATGGCCCAGTATGTAAATATCAGTGTCCAAGTACATCATTGAATGTGATGAAATTGCTCAGATTTCATCACTGCTTGGCAATTCAAAATGTCTCAATATTGTCAGAAGTTTATTTATGTTGGATGTAGCAGTAGCAATCAATTTTCTGTTAATAGTAATACTGTAGTCATGATGCTAATTGTTTCCGTATGTTAGCAATATACATCACTCCTGCAGTCTTCACCTTCACATAGCCAATACATATGTGGAAATACACTAAGCTATACATGTATGATCCTGCTGGGGTAGAGAAGTGGTATTAGTAAAGTACTATCAATAAAGAATGCCTAAAACAGGGGTGGGCAACCTTTTTGAATGAATGGGCCAGATATAAGGAGTGAAAAATTGACTGGGCCGCACCTAACCAACGACCTGCTGTTGGTTTCAAACCTTTGCTTCCGAGGACTTTCAAGCAATGGGTGTGTGTACTTTATCTGTATTCACAAAAACATAATGTCAATACAGTACAGTTGATAATTAATGGGTATAAGAGGCCTACCTGACAGCATCATTAGTGCCGATAAATTCTAAGCAGCTAGCTCGTTTTTGGTGATGATGAAAAATAGATTGTTTTTTTTTCTTTTTCTTGAGACATCTCACAGGCCGCAAAAAATTCACTGGTAGGCCGCATGTGGCCCGCGGGCGGTAGGTTGCCCACCCTAGGCCTAAAGGATAAAAAAAATTTGGCTTCCTGTTGTAACATCAGCTTTACATAACTAATTTGTTTCTATTTGTTGTAAATGCTTGTCCTGAGCGAGTACTGAATACTGTAAATGTAGTTTAGTTTAGTTTAGTTTAGTAGAAAAAAGGATCAGGAGGGACACTTAAGTCCCCATCAAGGACCCTATAGAGAGAGAAAAAAAAACTGAAGACACAAACACTCAGACCCGATGACAATGCTTAAAGTGCTTGTCCAAAGCATTCTTAAACCCATTGACACTACTTGCAAGTACAACTTTCTCAGGCAAACCATTCCACTCATTCACAACCCTATTAGAATAAAAGTTATGCCGAATATTAATCCTACTATGTGACTTTTGGAGTTTAAGACAATGACCTTCTGGTACAACTACTGTTAGCAAACATGAAAAAGTCGGTAAAGGATAAATTTTCGAAACCATACACAATCTTGAAAACCTGGATCAAGTCCCCACGTTACCTCCTAAGCTCCATTGTGGTGAGATTCAACAGTTGTAACCGCCTATAATAAGGAACACTCTTTAAGGAAATAATCATCCTAGTAGTGCTGCTCAAGTACTGAGTACTTTAAATAGAGCAAAAGTACAAAATGGTTTTCATATCAGACCATGTACTGAAAGACAAGAGTTCTTCAGCATCCTAGTACTTAAGCATAGAGTGTGGGTACTGAATGCTTTCAGAAGAAATGCAGTGCTGCTCAAGTACTGAGTACTTTTTGAGTATACAACATTGATAATTAGCAGTAGTGCTGTGACCAGTCTTAGCCCTCTATTCAATATTCAACAGTAATAGGCAACTTCTTTACAATATTCAGCAATAATAGGGTGTCTAGTATTCAATATTCAACAGTAATAAGGTGCCCTCTATTCAATATTCAACGTTAATAAGGTGCCCTCTATTCAATAGTCATCAGTAATAAGGTGCCCTCTATACAATATTCAACAGTAATAAGGTGCCCTCTATTCAATATTCAACAGTAATAAGGTGCCCTCTATTCTATTCATCAGTAATAAGGTGCCCTCTATTCAATATTCATCAGTAATAAGGTGCCCTCTATTCAATATTCAACAGTAATAAGGTGCCATCTATTCAATATTCAACAGTAATAAGGTGCCATCTATTCAATATTCAACAGTAATAAGGTGCCCTCTATTCAATATTCATCAGTAATAAGGTGCCCTCTATTCAATATTAAACAGTAATAAGGTGCCATCTATTCAATATTCAACAGTAATAAGGTGCCATCTATTCAATATTCAACAGTAATAAGGTGCCCTCTATTCAATATTCATCAGTAATAAGGTGCCCTCTATTCAATATTCAACAGTAATAAGGTGCCCTCTATTCAATATTCAACAGCAATAGGTAACTTCTTTACAGTATTCAACAATAACAGGGTGTCCAGTATTCAATATTCAGCAATAAAATGGGTGTCTAGTATTCAATATTCAACAGTAGTAAGGTGCCCCCAGTTCAATACTCAATGTTAACAAGGTGCCCCCTATTAAATATTCAACAGTAATAAGGTGCCCTCTATTCAATATTCAGCAGTAATAAGGTGTCTAGTATTCAATATTCTACAGTAATTAGGTGCCCTCTATTCAATATTCAATGTGAATAAGGTGTCTAGTATACAAATAATGAATGGTTATGAGTGCAATAGTGCAAATATTTCATGAGTTGAAAGATGGAATGTTCCATTCAACGAGGCGCAGCCGAGTTGAATGGAACAAATTACATCTTTCAACGAATGAAATATTTGCACTATTGCACGAATGGAAACCATTCATTATTTGTTTTATACAACCCATTCAAATTTGGATATATTTGGATGTAAAATGCACTCATGCAACAGATTGTTCTCTTACCATTGAAAAAAGTGCTATGATCCAAAAAGTATATTGCATGGTTCTATTTCATAGCGTGCAATAGTGCGGATATTGCACGCAATCGACGAGCAATTGACCAATCAAATGGCCGGAATATAATTAGGTGTTGTATAATATACAAATAATGAATGGTTGTGAGTGCAATAGTGCAAATATTTCATGAGTTGAAAGATGGAATGTTCCATTCAACGAGGCGCAGCCGAGTTGAATGGAACAAATTACATCTTTCAACGAATGAAATATTTGCACTATTGCACGAATGGAAACCATTCATTATTTGTTTTACACATGCGAGGGAAAGTAGCGGGAGTTAACTTGTTAAGGAAATAAAATAGACAAAGACATGAGCCTGTTGGACCTCATTTAGATACTCTTTCACAAATATGACTGATAGCCTGAGTGATCCGTTAGCTCAAAATGTCTAAACCACTACATTCACGGGCCCTGGACATTGGGGCCCCGGTTCAGTGAATCGACTGAACCGCATATTTGGGTACGCCTGTGAGGGCTCAACTTTTTTTGTCAAAGGAACAGAATCGACTGTTATTTCACTCCGAATGTACAATTATATTTGTTTCACGTTGGTTACCTTCTCGGCACATTGTTTGAATAAACATTAATGAAACCAGTACTATACCCGACTAGGGTGTAATCTGTTCAAACGGTAACATAACTATGTGACACAGACCTAATAACGTGACTAGAGTTTACATGAAGGTTAAAAGAATGCATCTACGGCATCTCCCGAATCCAAATTACATTTGGATAGATTGAGTTTAATTCTTTAAAACCCATTTCGATATGGCATCACTGTGTAACAAGTTTGGTGGGGGGGGGGGGGTGTTGACTAGGTACAAACGGATTACGTAAGAATTTGGAGAATGATAATATAAACTGAAGAAAGCCATCTTGAAACATTTGAATGGGAACTAGACTGTATCGAAAGATACCGAAAGCGATCTTAAACGTATTGGTATATAAGAGAAGAACATTATCAGCTTAGGATGTAGTACAACTTGTATAGGCTCTCCTGCAATGAATACGGAGATTGTATGGATTAATAGAGGGATATTAAATATGTTTGAGGAATGATTGTATTCATGAGTGAAATGTGTGTTAATTGTGTGTATTTGTGACTAATGGTGAAGCTCAGAAAAGACGATCCGATCAGAATTTATGCTGTTCAAAATTAGACTACATTTTGGTTGGTTTATTCTGTGCTAATTAATCAGTTGATTTAATATTTGCAACGAGCTACCTTAAAAATCACGTGCCTATGACACACTCAAACTGACCTCTCGAAATTCACTTTCCCCTCACAGTTCATACTCACGTTCATACTATTTGAAGAACAAAGTGTTTTTGAAGCAATTGTGCTTGGTGTAAGATTACTTCTTTGTAAGTCTACTTTCTGTCAGTGGATTATGATAAAGTTATGAGTTATGGTGCGGAAATTCTCTCAAAATAGTTTCATTTGAGAATGAGGCAGTTAATGTTTATTGATTCTACAAAGATGGGAAGCTGATTAAATTTCGAAGTAACCGCGTATACACTAATTATAGACGGTGATAATTGTTTCGAAAATACTATAAACAATGATTTCAAGTGTTTTTTAATTACCACTTGAAAGTAATACACGGAAGTACATGTGTCACACTGTAGTGTACGTGTAGTTGCTGAATTTAACAGAATGTTAATATACCATGGTGTGATAAAAGGTTCACTGCATAACTAACAAAGTCAGCCGATGACAGCGTATGAGCTTTGATCTATTGATACCATTACATTACGTTTATAGACGGTTAACGCGAAACAAGAGTTCCACAATTTCGTCGGATACAATTTCTAGTATATAAGAAACAGCAGTATGATTTGTAAAACTTGTTGATCCCTATGGAATATTATGACGGCTCTTTGATCCATGACATAGGAGATACACTTGAGCAAAAATCCGTCGGATTAGACTTTGGTAATCCTTAAAGAACATCGAAGAACGATAGAAGACGATCGGTGAGCAACTGCAGGATCCAGCAGAGTCAAGTAACTCATCAATCTAGCAAGAAAATCCTTTTTTAATATGAATCATTATAAAAGAATTATAAAAATGTGTTGTAAGCCGAGGTCTATGGATGTTTGTGTTGACATTTATTGATGAATAGTAACGTATCGAATGCAGTAGATGGGGTCATCCATTTTTGGATCAAACATTTTTAAAAACTATCAACATAAGATGAAACTGTTATGAGAAATAAAACAAAAGTTTGTTTTTAATTGGTGGAGTTATTTAAATGTGTTATCGAAGCGACCGTATTATCCTCCATCTTCAATCTTGCCATCCGACGCCAGGAAAGATTTTCGACCTTGAAGTGCGGCTTGAAGTTCCCGAGTGATCTCACCACCGATTTATTCACCGCAACTTCAGGGAGGGGTATGTGGTAAGCGGCAGCAACAGGCCAGTAGTAGTAACATCAGGATTTGTAAATGTGTATGTGGAGCCATGCTGGCTGTATGTGACGGTGTGTGTACTTGTTAGTTTTTGTTTGTGTGTTTATTCAAGAAATGTAGACCGGAAATAAAAAGTATAGTTCTTTCACATATTATTGATATACAAAGCACAGATATTGTCCAACACGTCGACATGTAACCGAGCATATCCTACCGTGTATACTTTACTATACAGATCTTTACCAACAGGGCTGCAGTCAAGTCCAGAAGATCCGAATCTATAGCCAGTCTGAGTCCAATTAAACATGGCCGAAACCGAGACTATACACCGAGTCTCCCCGTCCCCCTTCCTACCCACATCGTAATCACATATATGGTCTTACATGCTCGGTACGTTTAGGTAGGGCCAGGGTAAGACATATACATCTCTTGCAGCGACATGTGCTTATGCAATAGGTATTGTATTGTGTAGTTAACAGACAGACTACGCATTAACAGATAAAGATTTTACAAAACGAAAAACAGCCAGATTTATCTTTAGTACTGATTACTTATTTATTCTACAGGATCCTCCAAGTCGCGGTCAGCCAATCGTCAACCAGTTTCCCTACAAACATTTAAGATAAAAGGGAAGTTTGAGAGATAAAGCGTCAAACTTTTGAGATAAACCGCCAAAAATTCCTCAACAATTACGCCATACGTTTCCTGAAACCGCAATTTTCTTCTCATACCTGTCGTTCTAGAGTCGACGTTGGGTTGCTACCCCCCCCCCCCCTCCCCCATTGTTACCCCTCTAGTTGGCGAGTGTATTGTCCAATTCATGCAACGGCGCCTTTAATGACACGGGAAGGATAATTCGACTTATTTTGTCATTCTGGCAAACACGGCATTGCACAAAACTGTTTCATTTCAATGACCTTTGACCTTTGAAACTATGACGTCATAATTCAAGCAACAACAAATCCGTCATCTTATGTTCAGAGGGCTCACAGCAATCATGAGTTAATATCGGACACTAGCGATGTCTGTATCTTAATTTTCAATAAAGAGATTATTCGTTTCGTTTTACAAATTAACTATACGAGTCACTATCTGACATGGTAAGAATCATTTTGATCCAGGAATCATCTGATGACATTACACGAGCTGCTTAGTTATGGAGAGGAGAGGAAAAATCTGTTTTGTTGGAACCATTGCTGCAAGTCCAATTCAAATACTGTTTTTCCTTGTCAATTTAGCTAAATTAGTTATGCTTTGCTTCGGAGAGGAAACTATTGAGTTTGGTCCAGTATGGAAGGAACATATAATTCGATCAGAGGGACAAACAGTGACCTTACGCTGTATAAGTAACGGTAATGTCACAATGTTCCGAAAAGAGACCCTAAAGAACAACAGTAGGGCAAAGATTGTGATAAATTCAACGCTGCTTGGGAATTACACTGGCAGTTATATTTTCAACTCTACGAAGAATGGATCAGACCTTATTAATGACTTAACTATTAGAGATGTCACCAGGGAATTTAACGGTTCCTTATTTCGATGCGTGGACCATATTACGTTCAATCCACTGGGGCTTACATTGATAGTGCTATACAGTCCAAGACGTGAATATCCACAGTGTACATCCAGTTCTACTTATCCAATTTATTTCACTGATCAAATTGGTGAACATTTTCATACAACCTGTATCTCAGAAGAAGGAAATCCGAGAATAAACCTCTCCTTACAAAACACTCACACATTGATAAACAGTTCGTCCGTTACTCTTGGAGAGAATAAAACTCATCGATCTGTTGAATTGAATGCCAAACTCGATAGTAAATGGAACAACAGCATGTTTTATTGTTACGTTGTACAATCTTCTCCAGGGATGGTTAATTACAGTGCTAATTGTTCATTTGGTCCAATACAATTTGTTCACGAATTAACTATCATTACGAATACATCGAATATGTCATTTAAAGAAGGAAAGAAGATTATGTTTTCTTGTAAGAGTAATGTTGATGCTGCTTACAAACAATGGAACATAGTAGATATTCCGAAACATGTTTCGTACTCCAGTTCAAATGATTCAGATTATATTTACTTAGAAATAGATGTTAGTAATTTTACTAAAGATACCCTAATAACATTAGCCTGCTTTGTATCTTATCGTGGTAGAAACTTGACCACGAATATAACGGCCTATGTCGAAAATTCTGGAAGTGAAGTCATCTTTAAGTTACTTGTACCTATTTTGACATTCATTGTCATTCTGATTTTGCTCTTACTGGTCATTGCTAAAGCGTGTGGAAGACAGCTACATTGTGAGGCCCGAGGTAACAGAGAAAGAACCAGAGATCTGCGTACAGTAAACAGGACAGAAACACAAAATGGCCGAAGTGAGTGTATGAAATTTCATCCTGTAGGATGGACGAGTTATAGACTGATAGTAAACACTACATCTTCATAAATATTGTTAACATCTTATATTTCTAACTCCAAACTGTTGTTTTTTGTAAGTTTGTAAGTCTGAACTTAGGCTAAGCCTCTTCTTGTGCAAACAAGCTAGCAATTATATTTGATCTCAAGTGGATATGTATCCATGGACAATACTTTTCCAGATTAAAAAGCACATTGATCGCTATTCATAAAATTGATGGAGTAAATCATACCAAACACCTTTTCGGTTACCATGCAATGGACATAACATCAGTAATCCAATAAAATAGGTAAGGTGAGCGCGCGAAAATGAAATATTTACTACATTTACTATAAAAAAAACTATATTAACTTAACTGTAAGATGTATTACTATGTATAACCATATTTTGTGTTCGTAAATGCGTAAGGTAATTTCGAGGCGGAAGGTGTTTAGGAAGGAGTAGAGTCGGTGCAGCACGAAATGAAGTGTTTACCTCAAAACTATAATCGCTCTGTAAATTTACGTATTCTTTCACAGATGGAGAGAATATACCCGTAACACGTCAGCAAACACAGAGGTAAAGCCTTTGATATTCAATACTTTACTTTACTAAGTTAAACTAGGCAAGTCTCTACTTCATCAAGGCACCTTTTGTAGAAAGGGAGACATAAAGAAGTGGACTTATTTAATTTGGTGATATAACTTATAGCTCAAGACCTCCATTGCCTCATTATACAGTTTGAACTTTCCTGAGAATGTCAGTCCAGAATATGGACAGTTCTTCCGATTGTAAAAAAGTGGACACTCACATTGTCTATTTAGTTTTTTGTATGACAACTGTTTTGTATGTGTTCCTCCCACGTGAATCATATTCTTATTTTCTTTATGATTTTCCTCCAAGGTCAATTCTTCCCAACTTGCCAGATGCGATTAATACTTCACATCATGAAAGAGAAATCGAGACATGTAGGTTTATGAAAATTATTCATTAACGTACAATAAACTTGAAATGGCCAAAGTCATATTGTACAAAAAGTTTCATATGAGATATATGAAACAATTTAAACGACCTTCTATTGAAAAAGAGAAACAAATATAACGCATTTTGAGTTTGAATGTGTAAAGCTCATTCTCGAGGACACCATCTGAGGAACTTGAGATAGAGATGTTAAAATAAACATTTTCAACGTTTTCTCGCCGAAGAACAATTGTGGGGAAAAAACGAAAAATAAAAACTAACATATTCAAAGCTGAAAGATATTCGTGTAGTCAGGGTAGTGAGGTCTGATTATGTATTGAATATCTTGATTTTACTACTTTTGATATGGAATCATAAATACATAGGTAAATTATTGACAAAGACTTTGGAATTACAGCGATTAAGCACTAAAGTTAAAAGGATCGTTCTCGATGTTACCTAAATTTATTAAATAAACTGGCATGTTCAACTTACATGATGTGTCCTATTAAGTGATTACTGACAATCTGTGTGGGTATCAATGCTATTGGTGGCATTAAGTCATATTAGATTATTGCAATGTCACTTATTAAACTTGCATAATGTTCAAATGTTTCGTTCTAGGAATATTGGAATGTTGTTACATTTATTCTACAAGAGAAGATGACCATGTGCCTGTTTGCTTTTCTTGTAGACTACTCTACAGTGGCAACAGACACTCCGGGAAGTAATCGGTTATTTAACGAAGCCGATATTTGTCTTATATTAAAGATGAAGACCGGGACACTTTACACGAGGTGGATGGGGACAATACCTGTCTCTCTTGGGGTCACCAAATGTGTAGTCCTAACAACCCTCTCTGATGGTAAACTGATACATAATCGATTGATCTGATATCTGATATCAATAACTAGAGGTATAGAATTAGAATTGTATCCTACACAAAGATGATTAGGACCCGGCTGGTGCGATATTTTATAATAAGCGATATTTTATAATTAGCAACATTTCAATTCCAAGAAGGATTACACTACACGGCTGGGGCATTGTTGAATAAGAATTTTCTCTTTTACAGCCAGTTTTGCAAGTTACATCCCCCCCCCCCC
>JAIPMN010008156.1:5604-24095 GCA_020650975.1 Apostichopus californicus
TAACATTTTTTTTCCAATCATGAGTGCTTCAATTTAAGAGGAGAAGGAGGGGGGGTGGGGATATCCTGGGCCGGTGTGCAGTGACCAGTGTTAACCATGTATTCTATATTTCATCGGGGAGGGGATATGGGATAGCAAGAAACAAAACAGATGTATGGTTGGTATGTAGTAACCATTTATTCCATCATGGTGTTCCATGCAATAAAGGGTAATAACGAAGGAAATTTAGGGTTGTCGTGTGCAAAACTTTACACAGCTACGCCAGGGTACTGTTAAAAGAAAAGAGCTACAAACAATAATTTTTTTACAGTAAAATATGTAAAAAATGTAAAATATTTGAAGATGTGAGTACCGTGTTAAGTAGATTTGGTTAAATGTATAGATCAATTTATTAAAACTTAAGCTCGAAAAGTCATCTTCATCATACTGTAAATAGTTAAATATGAAAAGTATCATATATGTATGTTCATAAAATATATTATAGTTTATTAATACATTTTACATTGGTACGTTCCCTTCCAACTATATACATTTATTAAATGGATTTCTTTATATCGAACCAGTTAGCCAACGGTGACTGCTTTCCTGACAAATTGTGATCATTCTCCGACCAATTGTCTTGTCTTAATTGACAGGTTGTGATCTCTCCCTTCCCGTCCCTTACTTGTATTAATTGTCTTGTCTTAATTGTCTTGTCTTAATTGTCTTGTCTTGTCTTAATTGTCTTGTCTTAATTGACAGGTTGTGATCTCTCCCTTTCCGTCCCTTTCTTGTCTTAATTGTCTTAATTGTCTTGTCTTAATTGTCTTGTCTTAATTGTCTTGTCTTGTCTTAATTGTCTTGTCTTAATTGTCTTGTCCTAATTGACAGGTTGTGATCTCTCCCTTCCCGTCCCTTACTTGTCTTAATTGTCTTGTCTTAATTGTCTTGTCTTAATTGTCTTGTCTTGTCTTAATTGTCTTGTCTTAATTGACAGGTTGTGATCTCTCCCTTTCCGTCCCTTTCTTGTCTTAATTGTCTTGTCTTAATTGTCTTGTCTTAATTGTCTTGTCTTGTCTTAATTGTCTTGTCCTAATTGACAGGTTGTGATCTCTCCCTTCCCGTCCCTTACTTGTCTTAATTGTCTTGTCTTAATTGTCTTGTCTTAATTGTCTTGTCTTGTCTTAATTGTCTTGTCTTAATTGACAGGTTGTGATCTCTCCCTTTCCGTCCCTTTCTTGTCTTAATTGTCTTAATTGTCTTGTATTAATTGTCTTGTCTTAATTGTCTTGTCTTGTCTTAATTGTTTTGTCTTAATTGTCGTGTCTTAATTGACAGGTTGTGATCTCTCCCTACCCGTCTCTTTCGTCGTCATCTTTCCCTCGTAAATGTTACGTAATGTTGTCACACTGCTGAACTCATGTAGTTTGGAAACTGAACTTTTATGAGCCAGGGGCGAAATGGAGGAGGACTGCCCTGGGCCGGGTCATTTAATCATATGTAGAGGAGGGGTATCTGGGGATCCTCAAATAAATGAATGTGTTAGACGTCAGATGGTGCATGCTGAAGCAAAGACTTTAATTACTGGCATTTAACGGAAGATTGTGCTCATAAATAATAATAACAAACTCAAAAATTCCCAGACAGATTGATTTTCGGGGGGAAGAGAGGGGAGGGGGTGGGCGGGAGGTAATCCCGTAGTATTGGTCGAAGTCTTCAGCCGGTCGAATGCGAAATATATCCCGACTAAACCATTTCCCCCCGACTGACGAACAGAGGTGGTGGGGACATGGACATGGTCCCAGGCCGCGATTATGTGTTCCCCAATCAGGTTGCAATTACGTAGTTTTCCGCCAATCAGATTGCTCGTGACGTTAGCATAAATAATGACTATCGCTTGGAAGTTGGAAGTTATACACTGAATCAGAAGAATGATAAGGTCCGTGTCAAAACATGAATGAGTTCATTGACGTCACGGAAACATGGTGCTTAAGCTGAACAGATTCATTTTTGTAGTTTATTGACCTGTGACACTTAGTTAAGTGTCAAGTTAAGTTGTCAAAATCACATAGCTTAGCTATACCATATTTGATGTTTTAAGTTTATCCAAATTATAAATTTTATTCGGCAAATTTTTATGTGGACGATCCCTTCAACAAATTTAGCGTATGAACCACGGGAATAAACTGTTCAATTTGGTAAAGAAACATGCATAACAGTACCGGTACCTTGGTTTCACGTGCTTGGGAATGGGGCATATTTCAAAAGTACCTAAAATGACCGAACTGGTTGAGCGCTTAACTTGCTCCACTACTCGAACTCTTCCCCCCCCCCTCCGTCTGGGGTTACATCTTCACTGGTGGAGGGGGGGGGTATCCTCCTACCCTTAAACATTGACAAAATACACTTTATACAGGTCTGTTTTCGTAGTTCCAAAATGTGTATTCCTCTCCACATATACCTCTTCCATATCATCTAAAACAGGGTTGTCCAACCTTTTGCAGAGGAGGGCCACATGGAATGATTATGATGAAGGAGGGAGCCGCATGAACCCTACGCTCGATTTTTCGATTTTTTTGCCCGAAGCCCAAGGCAACAAAATGTGAGCACTGCGCGCGGAGCGCACTGATTTATTTTCCTTCCTGATAAAACAGATGAATAAAGTTCAGCCGCCCCCCCCCCCTCCGCTGCGAGAGTGTCACACAAACTGACCTGTATGCAGTTTTTTGGACCCAGAAGGTTCGAATGATTGATTATGTAGCTTCAAATTGTTATCAATAATCTGCTCACTAAAATTTCGTACCGTAGAGCATCTCTGGCGGGCCGGACGCAACCCTGCGGCGGGCCGGACTGTGGCCCGCGGGCCGTAGGTTGGACAACCCTGATCTAAAACATGTTAAGTGTCTAGTGTCTGTTCCTTAGTTGGTATGATATTGGTTGCGGGTTTCAACATCACATATGCCACGTTCAGGTAGCATACGCCCATTAATAGCCCCATTGACTTACACACTAAATCACAAAAGTAATGTAGTCTCTAAGTCTAGATAGAAGTTTTCATAGCTAAACGCTACCCATCACCGCCGATAGCTGACAAGTTGGTCTTTCATGGCACCATCAATTTTCCGTATCATGACCATGTAGATATTTTGCTATCCGAGCCGGAAGTTTTCGTCACTTGTAAACAAACTAAGAGAACAATCGAGCGGATGGATATAGACTCTAATACAATAATAGGAGTATGCCACGTTCATGTCCCGAGTACGGTAGTCAGGTGACTCAAGGTTGATTGACCGTTTTGGCATATGAATTGCCCATAGAAATTGATAAGGATAAATTTCTATGGAATTGCCAGATTCACTGCTTGGTTTTCTGCATAGATTTTATTTTGTACATCGTAGCAAAGATAACACACCTTTTGAAAGAATTGTCACTCTGTTGAATTACTGTGTGTTTGGATGAAGCTCTGAAACGAGAGTCACATGATACATGGGGAATAGCGCCCGCATTATGTTGGTAGGTAAACTGATTTGAGGAGACAGTGTAATTGTATGTGTGTTGTTCGGTATAGGTTCATGAATTCATCGATTTCCAATCCCTCCGTAATCTCCTATTCCCAACGGCGATGTTATTGTCATTATGAGAGAATTGTCTCTGGTACTTCTAGCTCATAAACAATGGCAGTTTTGCATTCTTTGTGTTCGGAGGCAGTCATGAACATATGAATTTGAAAGTAATTAAGTTTCTCAAGGTGGCGCAGCAAATGCTCGGAATAACAGTTGTTACATTATTCTCAATTTTTGAGGGATTAGAAGTTGAAATAAAAAAATATAGACAACAATTCTGGAGCTGTATATGCTACTCCAACCCCACCCCTCCACATCGGAACTCCAAACGGGGCAACTCGGTGCGTCATTTCTGGAGCCTCCCAAAACGGCTCCCAGGTTGGCCCCAAAAACGGGAGCTCCAGAAATGACGTCCCGAGTTGGCCCCGCTTGGAATCGCGAGGGGGGGGGGGGCGAAGAACCAGAACATATACTACTTTCTGGTTGCAACAAATTTATATATCACAGCAAATGTCACGAAACAATTATCCAGGAGAAAGTATTAGTTCTTTGTCCATTGTAGCACATATTGAAGCTTGTTAACTTACTGTCATTTGTTTGCCATCGACTTCAGTCTGCAGTAAGACAATTGTTTCCACAATGAATGAAGAGTTTTTGGGATGTCCACTAACGTCTTCCTTCACGTTGTAATTTCGGGAACAAAATATAAATATATGATTAAACACAGAAAATATGTTCTTTATTATTTATGTAAGAATATTATCAAGTAGTTCACTAATTATTTGATTAGTTGGGTGCATAATATTAATTTGCAGGGTTGCCTCCGATCAGTGCAAGCCTAGGCTAGGCTTGTCACTTCATCCATCTGGTTTCAAGGACCTCCTAATTACAAAGTTTGCCCATCGCCTATATAGGCTTAACTCAATAGGAATTCCAGCCATGGACTAGGCCTAACGTGGGCAAAAGGATTGGGACTAGCTACGGCCCATAGGTCACTCTTTCTCTAGTCTTATTTCCTGGGATATATGTAGGGCTAGATTGTGTAACTTTTGCTTCAATATTACTTAGGTTTAGCAGGTGTAGCTGCATAGGCGTAGAGGCCTAAGATAAGCTCAATTCCTGTACAGGCCTACCCTCCAATACATCATTTCTTTTATGAATTAACTTCATTTATACATGATTACAATATTTCATAAACCAATTACCTCTCTGTATCTTTGGGAATCGATAAAATTGAATTACTTAAATTAATGGCTGAACACCATACTTTCGCAACTACCAACCGAAAGCGGGCGCTATTCCACATCAGTCACGTGATATTGTGACAAGTGGACGAGGCCCATCTTTCCGAATGTGAATTATCTTTGATCGTAGGTATATGTGGTATCATGAAACAAATCTAGCAGTTTGAAGGTCCGTAAGCTTCGGAGGCATTTACTGTTTAGACCTCTGAAGTTAATGGAAAAGTTTGAAATTGGCTTTGATAGGAAGTTCAAAATGGCTCGCACACCTGTAGGAGTACACTTACTGAACAAGGTCTTTCCCAGTTCCAGCAGAACTGAATGGTAAACTTTAGTTGATATTTTTATTTGTTGTTTATGTGTTAACGATTTCAGTACTGTATAGTCACCAACGTTAGGCTTATGCTAGACGTAGTTACGCGAAGTAGCCAACCAATCACGTTTCCGGTCAAATGATCAGAGAATCAGAGAGAAATTTCTATTATGGCGACGGACATTAAAATAATTGTGATGCTCGCATATTTAGAACTAGAATTTCAGCATAAATATACCTTTCTGACAACAGAAATGCCACATTCTGAGCATGCAGTCCAATAAAAATGTATTGTAGGCCTAGCTATGTGTTTCAGCAAAGGGAGGGTTATTAATGATATTGGTGGCTTACTTAAAAAAGACACCACTTAGAAAGTTGTGTCTGGGTGACAGTGTTCTAAATGTCCTATGCCTACGTCATCAGCAACCAATTCTTTGTTGACTGTATTTGCCAAAGGTAGCGGGCCTATGTTCTACCCAACCAGCTTTATGGGCCAAATATGGCTAGTGTAACGCCCCTGTATCACGGCCGAGCGGTAGCGTGGGTTTTCAGGCAGCTGGAGGTCACCTGATGTCAGGGTAGGGGAAAGGGGGAGGCGGAGACTAATGCTAGCAGGGCTTGAACCAATACACAAAAATAGAGAAGAATATAGTTTAAGAGAACTGGGTCTCATTCACCGATTTAATTAATTACCTTAAAACATACACTTGATAAAAATAAGGCAGTGTCTTTCTGCCGTACACAAATAAAAGCACACAACGAGCAGAGATTCAATTTAACTTAATAACAAATAAACTACATACCAGGGCGTGGGCAGCACGGCTCTTAAGAATCACCAGAGTGAATACCCGTCACGGGGCGCCAACGGCAGACTGAACAAATACTGCTCAATGTGGTCCCGCCCCGATTAGCTTCTACAATACTTCAGGGGAGAGCCCTTATTTTACCCTACCTCCGGTGTCTATAACATGCAACGAAGCCAACCAAAACGGGAAGTTGTCAGTTATATATTACAATAGGAAATGGCGTTCCGTAGTCAGACCTCACTCCCGGACCCGCTCCCTAAAATAAATAAAACAAACTCTAAAATTATAAACTGTACTGTAATAGCCGTGCTGCTCATTTCATTGCATTGTAAACATTTTCGCTCAGGATGATTAGCACATCGATCAGACTTGGCAGTCAATTCTTTGCTTAACCTGGATTATCCAGTAAATAACCCATAAAGTAAGTACTGTCAATCGCAGGCACACTTGATTAAACTAGATTTGACAATACCGGGGCAGTAATACATTGCAGACATGTTAGAAATTTCTTCAGGTTTGGGGATTAAGGCATGTTAATGACACTTATCAGATAGTAAAGAGCAAAATTTAAAAGCTCTGTCAACTTGAAAAAAAGAAAGTTAATAATAGCTTGATATCATCTTTATGTGTAACATAACAAAAACATGAGGAAAGTTTCATACACAAGTAAGTCTAAATATTAAACAAAGGATTGTTAAGAACTACCAAACCGCAACTATGACAACTTCAACACTACCCAACCAAAAATACTCACTATATCTCACTGTGGTAGTAAATGGATTCCCCTTGCTGTCTGTATAGATCTGAGAGATTATGGACATGTTTGCTTCCACAGGCTACAGTGTACATATATAAATATATATATATATATGATGCAATTGAGTGGTTGATTGTAAATGTATGGCTTAAACACTACTTTTTACTTTACAGGTATAAGTACTTTACCCTCATCTTGACATTTTTTGCATACACAACGTATCATCTCTCAAGGAAACCAATTGGTATCGTGAAGGTATGTTTTATGCTGTATACATCTAGATACATTGACAGTATAAAATAAGCAGTTTTATTAATGAAACCAATTGGTATTGTGAAGGTATACGTCTTATACTGTTTATATACATTGACAGTGTTAAATTAGCAGTTTTACTATTGAAACCAATGATATATACATTGATGGTGTTAAATTAACAGTTTTACTATTGAAACCAATTGGTATCGTGAAGGTACGTTTCATACTGTATACATCTAGATATATTGACAGTGTTAAATTAGCAGTTTACTATTGAAACCAATTGGTATTGTGAAGGTATACGTCTTATACTGTTTATATACATTGACAGTGTTAAATTAGCAGTTTTACTATTGAAATCAATTGTACATTGACAGTGTTAAATTAGCAGTTTTACTATTGAAACCAATTGGTATCGTGAAGGTACGTTTCATACTGTAAACATCTAGATATATTGACAGTGTTAAATTAGCAGTTTACTATTGAAACCAATTGGTATTGTGAAGGTATACGTCTTATACTGTTTATATACATTGGCAGTGTTAAATTAGCAGTTTTACTATTGAAACCAATTGTACATTGACAGTGTTAAATTAGCAGGTTTACTATTAAAACCTCCCCACCAGTAAGCCCATGCACTGCTATGCATGCCAGCCTACTATTTCAAATAATTTTTAACATGGTCAATTGGCCATTTTCCACTCTCCTCGCTTATGATAAAAAGTAATTAATAGTAAAATCAAATTTACCTTTCGGAAGAAGTCAATAATTGTGCAATTCATGATTCAGAATCCTTACGGTTTGTTGCCAACTATACGTATCTTGAGGCCTAGAGAATGAGGGATGTTCTCAGCTTAGTTAATGTGGAAGGCTAGATGCCAACACCGAACTGTACATAAGTATCTATAGGCCTAGAGAATGAGAGATGTTCTCAGCTTAGTTAATGTAGAGGGCTATGCCAACAGCGAACTGTACATACTGTACGTATGTATAGACCTAGAGAATAAGGGATGTTCTCAGCTTAGTTAATGTAGAGGGCTATGCCAACACCGAACTGTACATACGTATCTATAGGCCTAGAGACTGAGAGATGTTCTCAGCTTAGTTAATGTAGAAGGCTATGCAAACAGCGAACTGTACATACTGTACGTATGTATAGACCTAGAGAATAAGGGATGTTCTAAGCTAAGTTAATGTAGAAGGCTATGCCAACACCGAACTGTACATACATATCTATAGGCCTAGAGAATAAGGGATGTTCTAAGCTTATTTAATGTAGAAGGCTATGCCAACAGCGAACTGTACATACGTATCTATAGGACTAGAGAATAAGGGATGTTTTCAGCTTAGTTAATGTAGAAGCCTATGCCAACACCTGCTACAACATGTGATTATTAAAAAATTGAGGTCACTGTATGATTTGCCCAGTGAGGCAGCTCATTGTAGTGTACAAATATTTAATATACACCCTGACAGTAGATGTGGGCCAGTTCCCCATCACTATCACTACAAAATATCAGCAAACATTGATAAATCTTGTTAACAAAGAATTCAATAAGGCCAATGTTGCAACCAATCATCATCTTGCGTCTATTTACGGTTTAATGGAAGTTGGCCAATATCGGAAACTAAATAGGCAAACTAAGTAGTGCAGCATCACATGCCATCACTAGTACTGCATAGCATAAATCAGCTAAATAACTTAGCAGAATTATGTGGGTATGTATGTATGTATGTATATGTGACCTTTCCGCAAGCAGGAACTCGCGAAAGAAGCCATGGAGGCTTTTAGACTCGCAAGCTGACCGAAGCCATTCAGTGTAGAATCATTTTGTATTGTTTGGACTGGACATACAGCAATAACCTCTGACTGATCTAGTATCCTGAAGCAATATCATAGGAGCAATTTATTACTAAAAATAGCACACTTTGTATCGAAAAATACCCCACAAAACCATGCTTTTATCGCCTTTAGATGTATTTCATTTTCCACTCCATGGGACATAGTCTATGGGCGTCTGTGATAACAAGGTGTTAGGATGTTGAATTGCTGAGAGATCAGACTAAAAAAATATAAAATATGCCAAGTTGCGGAATTTCAAAGTGTGATTATGTGGCCAATTTTGAAGCAATGCAACTGAAAGTTTCAGAATGTGCTTATTTCATTGTGTCATACTGTGAGCATACACTAAATCTGGTAATTTTTAAAATGGGTCAAACTACAACATGCAGTATATACTCCTAATATATATAAATTCCTGATATGGAATGACCCATGTATAAATGTTCAACAAACAGCTTTACAAACGAACAGTGATCAACAAAATTTTCATCGTGTATAGATCGTAGTATAGGTATACATTATAGAAAATTACTTGCACCATAAAATATCAGTAACTGTAACTGTATAGGGCAAGCCTACTTGTCAGTGATTCCAGCAATATATACCAACATTAGGCCATCATGTAGTTCTCAATGTGGGCGATTATGAATGATGAAAAATACGGAAATTTACTACAACTTGTGACTTTCTTTTGTGTGCAATCAAGTCAGGATTTTGTGTCTCAGGATATTTGAAGATTGCCTCCGACATCGTAACATTTTAATTTCGTTTTGATAATAAATCTGACAAGATTGAGATGCATTGCTTCAAGTATATATAATGAAAGTCGTGCACACTAAATTAAGGCTGTGATTTTGTAGTACTAGTATATTATTCAAATGGTTCAACTTCAACTGTTGTTAACTTTAAAATCATATTTTATACCAGTAAAAATTGAATACTTTCCCCACAACACCCGAGCAAGATTTATGATTTCCCTTTCACAGTTCAAGTGTAAAGCAATTTCTAATATATCTACTTTCATCTTTTAATGTAGGGTGTTTTGCATCGGAACTGCTCAGCAATTAATAGTGAATATGATGATTCTTGCTGGTGCTGCTGGTCTCCTTTCGGTAAGTTCTGCAGAATATGTTATATTGCTCAAGTTGTAAATAGAGACTTGAAAACCTATTAATTCTGCAGGCAGTCATAGCCTGTAATTTATGTAGGCCTCAGATCAACTGATTCTGAGCATTTGATGTTATCATATGGTAAAACTGGCTCATTTATAACTGCGATACAGCCACCAGAACTCTGTTTATGTCTGTACTATATAGCAGGTAATTACTAGCTATAGTTACAATGTACATTCTGTTCAGCCTAGTCTTTATTAGAATGCTATTTGCTGCTTATAGAACTTTTTTTTTCATTAAAATTGCAATTTATGTTCAAGTCTAGATTGCAGATTACAGAATGAATTTGATCAGAATCCTACAAAGATCAAGTTAACTCTGGTGGGTGAAACACAACATGAATACTAAACAGCAGATGTTTTAAAGTGACAACTTTAAGTCAACACTTTTATATGTACACCATGAAGACTGAGATCCCAGTTGGAGAACACTTTAACCTTCCCAACCATACCATTAATGACATGTCCCTACAGGGGATTGAATCCTTAGGTAGCCGCCCTGACCTAGTACGAATCAGCAGAGAGAGGCTGTGGATGCAACGCCTTCGCACCATTCAACCTCATGGGCTCAACATTCAGGAAGGACATGACTAACTTTTCTTCTGTTTCCCCCCTCCTTCTCCCCTTGTTCCTCCCCTTTCACTCCTCTTCTCATAGCTCTCTTCCACCCTTTTTTCTCCACAACTTTCTGTCTTTGTCCTTCTCCAGTTTATTCCCTACCCTCTTCCCTTAATCCACTTTTTGTCCCACCACTGTTTATCTCCTACCTCTCCTCTTCCCCTGTTGGTTTCTTTTTTATCTTCTCTCCATCCTTTGTCTACTAATCCCCTTACATATATCTCTTTGTGTTCACCATGCTCATTAACCTGTCTGTATTTTTTGTGCGTGTTTTTGTCCCTTCTGTTACTGTTACTTGTCATTTAGCCTTTGAAGAAGATCCTGCTAGGATCGAAACGTCAGGCCAACTTACTTTTACACATTTTATATTTCAATTTAATTTCTACAGACAAAGGGGATTATGAAAGTTTGCTCGGAGCACTGGACTATGCTTACCTCTTTGCCTACGCTCTAGGAATGTTTTGCAGGTATATACGTGTCAAAGGATGCAAGTGCATGCAGGTTTAACGAAGAAAGCTATTTAGTGTGTGTTGCAGTAATGTGTGGATGCTTATGTACCAATCGTCCACCAGCATGTTGTGTTCATACTACAGTAGGGTTATTGTGTTCATGAAATTCAGGCAGGTTCATTGGTTGGATAGCATTAATAAGAGGGATTAATGTGTGCTGGCTAATTTGCGTGCATCACGTTAATGCATGTAGGCTCAGTTGAGTATATATTACGTTTATCAGATACACATGGATACATACACTGTTGTTTACTAAAGAATTTTGGCATATCTAGGAACATTCAAAACATGTCAAATGTAAAGGAATTTTCTTAGAGATACCTTCGCCATAAACATCTCCAGCAAACAGTTAATTGTGATGGCTGTGTGTGCTTCTCCTTAAACTTTAAGTAGGTGGATCTTCAACATATAGTAAATGGTGATGGTAGCGCTTGTCTCTCCTCAAACTTGGAGAAGGTGGATCTCCTACACATAGTTAATTGTGATTGGTTGTGTATGCTTCTCCTTATACTCAAAGAAGGTAGATCTCCAACACATAGTTAATTGTTAATGGTGATGGTTGTGTTTTCTTCTCCTTCAACTGGAAGTATGTGGATCTCCAACAGATAGTTAATGGTGATGGTTGTGTTTGCTGCTCCTTAAACTTGTAGTTGGTGGATCTCCAACAGATAGCTAATGGTGATGGTTGTGTTTGCTGCTCCTTAAACTTGTAGTTGGTGGATCTCCAACAGATAGTTAATGGTGATGGTTGTGTTTACTTGCCTCCCCTCAAACTTGCAGTTGGTGGATCTCCAACAAATAGTTAATGGTGATGGTTGTGCTAACTTGTCCTTAAACTTGGAAGTTAGTGGACTCCAACAGATAGTTAATGGTGATGGTTGTGTTTGCTTGCCTCCCCTCAAACTTGACTTGTAGTTGGTGAATCTCCAACAAATAGTTAATGGTGATGGTTGTGTTTGCTGCTCCTTAAACTCAAAGTATGTAGTATGCTATCATGCCCTACTTGGATCTTTTGAGTTTTGTGTTAATTATGATCTTGGTTAATTGTTGATATAGATCTGCAGTTTGAGTTATGAAATGTGAGATTCCTTATGGTCATATATGATATATCGTTAGTGCTTCTTCATCAGTTGTTGACCCAGTGGTCTATGTTTCCTTTATTTGCAGCGGACACATCGCTGAGAGGATGGACCTGCGGTATTTCCTGACCCTGGGGATGTTGCTCAGTGGACTCTTCACGGCAGCCATGGGCTTTGCCTACTTTTCACAAATTCATGTCTTTGCTTATTTCTTGTCAGTCCAGGTGAGCCTGCCATATTTACTTCACTCCTCTCTTTACCTGTCTCCTACAACACTAACGTAAGTGAAGTGTACAATGTCTCGCACAACTGATACACGTGTGAGGTACCGTAATGCAAAACCAGACGAGATCCTAATTGTTAAAAGAGACAGAAAACTGCCAAAACAAAAGGATACTTAGCAGAAACTTGAAGAATCCTGTTTTAAACTCTGTTACTTCGACGTCGGTCGTAAGTAGCAGAATTCCAGCAAGAATACGTCAGTTTGGCGTAATTGAAAACGGAGTCGTAAAAACACGCGTGTAACGGTTAATTTGGAAGGAAGAGAGAGTGCGCGGTGCCCTGTGGGAGAGGTCACCGGGGGGCAGTGCTAAAATTATACCAGTGGCGTCTAGGTAGACTAGGAAATGTGCGTTAGTGTTGTAGGAGACAGGTAATTATCGTCTTTCGTAAATTATACCCAGTGAGTTTTGGGGTAACTGGATGTCTATCTTTGCTCTGGGCCATGTTGCACCAACCTTCAGCCTTACAGCACTCTTTACTTTCAGGAGTTTCAAGTAATATTGCACTATTCCATAAAGTATATGTTCATGCCTGAAATGATCATTGTAGTACTCAATAGACAAACCATAAAATATTTGTTTGTGCCCCAAAATAATCTTAAAGAGTTTATTTGCATTGTAGATGGAAGGCTTGCAGTTATAAATTAGATTATTTATAAGTAAGTGTTGGCATGTCAGTTAGTTGCTATACTCATATAGGCGGAGTGTATAGCCTAGTGGTTAACGCCGGCGTCTCCCAGTCATGAGATCCCCGGTTCGATTCCCGCCGACAGTAATGTTTGTCGTCTGGCATGGACGTTAAATGGATGTGTGCCGAGAGATTGGCTTCGGTCAGCTTGCGAGTCTATAAGCCTCCATGGCTTCTTTCGTGAGTTCCTGCTTGCGGGAAGATCACATATACATACATACATACATACATATACTCTTGTTCAGTCAGCTATGCGTACAGTTATTAGTATTTACTTGAACACACAGAAGGTACCAGTGTATTTATAAATCCACTACTCTTATCTGTTAAGCATTATTTTATGCACAAGTTTACAATAAATATGATGGTAGATGTTTGATGTGCGTTTGTAAACGAGGGAATTTTTTTCATTCCCCCCAGATTATTGGTGGATTGTTCCAAGCTACCGGGTGGCCAAGTGTTGTTGCTGTGGTTGGCAATTGGTTTGGAAAGGGAAAGTAAGTAATCATAATGATCAAAGGTTTTAGATGAAGGATAAAACTAAATAAGTTTTTAATTAAGTTTCTGGGTATAGCATTGTAGTTTTGAATGGTTCTTCATGAGTAATACTCATTAAAGATGAGCAGTTACCAGTTTAAATCATGTCAGTTAAAATCTAGTTTCAGTTAAAATGTAGATTATAGTTCTAAGAAGGCTAATAGACGCTGGTTTCAGTTCAGAAGGATACATTTTACAGCTGTAAGCATGCCAGCTGAAATCTGGTTTCAGTTCAAATGTAGATAGTTAAAAGCTTTAACTATGCTAGGAAACTCTAGTTTTAAGTAAAAAGGAGTCATTTTATAGTTCTAAGAAGGCTTATAGAAGCTGGTTTCAGTTCAGAAGGATACATTTTACAGCTGTAAGCACGCCAGTTGAAATCTGGTTTCAGTTCACTTGTAGATAGTTAAAAGCTGTAACTATGCTAGGAAACTCTAGTTTCAGTTCAAATGGAGACATTTTTATAGCTCTTAGGATTTACTATAGCTAGCATAACGTTATACAACCACCTGATAGTTTCATAACTTGAACATGCTGATGATGATAATGTGTATATGGCTTTTCATGCTGGTTTAATTTTCCTTTGTAGACGTGGTCTCATCATGGGTATCTGGAACAGCCATACCAGTTTCGGTAACATTCTAGGTTCAGTGGTGGCTGGCGTCTTTGTTCAGGATGAATGGGGATGGTCATTCATAGTTCCTGGTCTCATCATTGCTGGCATGGGCATGATTGTTTTCTGTTTCTTGGTTGTTTGTAAGTCGCTGTTATCAAATCTGAGGCTCCTGATAGCCAAAAGCAAAACAAGATGCTATAAAAAATACTACACTGGTTATGGAGGACTGAAATGTTATAGAGGACTCAGAGGTTATAGAGGACTCAGAGGTTATAGAGGACTCAGATGTTATAGAGGACTCAGAGGTTAAAGAGGACTCAGAGGTTGTAGAGGACTCAGAGGTTATAGAGGACTCAGAGGTTATTGAGGACTCAGATGTTATAGAGGACTCAGAGGTTATAGAGGACTCAGAGGTTATAGAGGACTCAGAGGTTATAGGGGACTCAGAGGTTATAGAGGACTCAGAGGTTGTAGAGGACTCAGAGGTTATAGAGGACTCAGAGGTTATTGAGGACTCAGAGGTTAAAGAGGACTCAGAGGTTATAGAGGACTCAGAGGTTATAGAGGACTCAGAGGTTATTGAGGACTCAGAGGTTAAAGAGGACTCAGAGGTTATAGAGGACTCAGGAGGTTATAGAGGACTCAGAGGTTATAGAGGGCTCAGAGGTTATAGAGGACTCAGAGGTTATAGAGGACTCAGAGGTTATTGAGGACTCAGAGGTTATAGAGGACTCAGAGGTTATAGAGGACTCAGAGGTTATAGAGGACTCAGAGGTTAAAGAGGACTCAGAGGTTATAGAGGACTCAGAGGTTATAGAGGACTCAGAGGTTATAGAGGGCTCAGAGGTTGTAGAGGACTCAGAGGTTATAGAGGACTCAGATGTTATAGAGGACTCAGAGGTTATAGAGGACTCAGAGGTTATAGAGGACTCAGAGGTTATAGAGGACTCAGAGGGTTATAGAGGGCTCAGAGGTTATTGAGGACTCAGATGTTATAGAGGACTCAGATGTTATAGAGGACTCAGAGGTTATAGAGGACTCAGAGGTTATAGAGGACTCAGAGGTTATAGAGGACTCAGAGGTTATAGAGGACTGAAATGTTATAGAGGACTCAGAGGTTATAGAGGACTCAGAGGTTATAGAGGACTCAGAGGTTGTAGAGGACTCAGAGGTTATAGAGGACTCAGAGGTTATAGAGGACTCAGAGGTTATAGAGGACTCTGAGGTTATAG
Source organism: Apostichopus californicus (assembly GCA_020650975.1). Classification (NCBI taxonomy): domain Eukaryota; kingdom Metazoa; phylum Echinodermata; class Holothuroidea; order Aspidochirotida; family Stichopodidae; genus Apostichopus; species Apostichopus californicus. Next base: position 21,093 of record JAIPMN010008156.1, read on the forward strand.
GGGACTCAGAGGTTATAGAGGACTCAGAGGTTATAGGGGACTCAGAGGTTATAGGGGACTCAGAGGTTATAGAGGACTCAGAGGTTATAGAGGACTCAGAGGGTTATAGAGGACTCAGAGGTTGTAGAGGACTCAGAGGTTATAGAGGACTCAGAGGTTATAGAGGACTCGGATGTTATAGAGGACTCGGAGGTTATAGAGGACTCAGAGGTTATAGAGGACTCGGAGGTTATAGAGGACTCAGAGGTTATAGAGGACTCAGAGGTTATAGAGGACTCAGAGGTTATAGGGGACTCAGAGGTTATAGGGGACTCAGAGGGTATAGAGGACTCTGAGGTTATAGAGGACTCAGAGGGTTATAGAGGACTCAGAGGTTGTAGAGGACTCAGAGGTTATAGAGGACTCGGAGGTTATAGAGGACTCGGAGGTTATAGAGGACTCGGAGGTTATAGAGGACTCGGAGGTTATAGAGGACTCGGAGGTTATAGAGGACTCAGAGGTTATAGAGGACTCAGAGGTTATAGGGGACTCAGAGGGTATAGAGGACTCAGAGGTTATAGAGGACTCAGAGGTTATAGAGGACTCAGAGGTTATAGAGGACTCAGAGGTTATAGAGGACTCAGAGGTTATGGAGGACTCAGAGGTTATAGAGGACTCAGAGGTTATAGAGGACTCTGAGGTTATAGAGGACTCAGAGGTTATAGAGGACTCAGAGGTTATAGAGGACTCAGAGGTTATAGAGGACTCAGAGGTTATGGAGGACTCAGAGGTTATAGAGGACTCAGAGGTTATAGAGGACTCAGAGGTTATAGAGGACTCAGAGGTTATAGAGGACTCAGAGGTTATAGAGGACTCTGAGGTTATGGAGGACTCAGAGGTTATGGAGGACTCAGAGGTTATAGAGGACTCTGAGGTTATAGATGACTCTGAGGTTATAGAGGACTCAGAGGTTATAGAGGACTCAGAGGTTATAGAGGACTCTGAGGTTATAGAGGACTCAGAGGTTATAGAGGACTCAGAGGTTATAGAGGACTCAGAGGTTGTAGAGGACTCAGAGGTTGTAGAGGACTCAGATGGTTATAGAGGACTCAGAGGTTATAGAGGACTCAGAGGTTATAGAGGACTCAGAGGTTATAGAGGACTCAGAGGTTATGGAGGACTCAGAGGTTATGGAGGACTCAGAGGTTATGGAGGACTCAGATGTTATAGAGGACTCAGATGTTATAGAGGACTCAGAGGTTATAGAGGTAACATCAGACGTCATGTACAGAGTGATATGTGTCAATTGGTTACAATAAACTCAATGTGGAGTCCTACTGCAGTTTGTACAAAATCAAATAAACTTTCCTCTGAACCACCCATCTCCATCCCAGGTCCTTCATCATTTATTTCTTGTTACATTGAAACAGTGCCACTTAGACATGTGACCACAGATGTTAACAAGTTACAAGTATAGCTTTGACTCAGGATCAACACAACCCTCAATAGTCTTCTACACAAACTACACAATTTATTTGAGTATAAATATTTTCTTTTGGAAACAAATTAACCTTTGTATGTGAAATCTTTTCATGCAAATGACAGATCCTTCAGATGTTGGTTGTCAGCCTCCAGTACAAGAAAGACAGGTGAGCTAAGAAGATTCCATATGTAGTCAATATTTTATGATATGCAACGGTTAGCTCCATTCGTGTTTTCTTAATGTTAGTTTCCTGACACGGCAATTTCCTTTGTCGTATCTATTAAGTACTGTATTTAGTACCACTACATAGCCATCACTTATGCTGTACTTTATGAACCGGGATTGGTGTAGTACACAGTGTAGAACGTGCTGTAGTATGTGTAGTACATAGTGTAGTATGTGGTGTAGTATATGGTGTAGTGCGTGGTGTATGTGTTATACATGGTATAGTACATGGTGTAGTACATGCTATAGTATGTGTAGTACATGGTGTAGTATGTGGTGTAGTACATGGTGTAGTGCGTGGTGTAGTATGTGGTGTAGTATATGGTGTAGTGCGTGGTGTAGTATGTGTTATACATGGTATAGTACATGGTGTAGCATGGTGTAGTATGTGCTGTAGTATGTGTAGTACATGGTGTAGGGTGTGGTGTAGTACATGGTGTAGTGCGTGCTGTAGTATGTGTAGTAGTACATGGTGTAGTGCGTGGTGTAGTATGTGTATTACATGGTATAGTACATGGTGTAGTACATGGTGTAGTACATGCTATAGTATGTGTAGTACATGGTGTAGGGTGTGGTGTATTATGTGTAGTACATGGTGTTGTACGTGGTGTAGTATGTGTTATACATGGAATGATACATGGTATAGTACGCGCTGTAGTATGTGTAGTACATGGTGTAGTACGTGGTGTAGTATGTGTTGTACATATTACAGTACATGGTATAAGCTAACTGTTAATAATCATGTTGGCATCAATCTTATATCAAAGTACATGATCGAATTCAGATGTAAAGATAATGAGTTAAAGATTTTCCACTATAATACTTGAAAAAGAAAGGTATAAAAGTTTCCATTCTGCTTTCCTCAGGGGGCTGGTAATCAGGAACAGACTTTAGATCTGTCACAACAACCTCCAATCACATTCTGTGGAGCTCTTTTTATACCGGTAAGTAACTGTACACACTAACTACTCCTGGACAGTGGCGGAGCTAGGGGTATTGGTCAGAGGGGGCAGGAATGGTCTGTAGGGGCGGTTTTGACACTATCTAAGCGGAGCGCCACCACAGGTTGGCGCGGAGCGTACAGAAATTTTTTGAGTAAAGATACTCCCTAGATAGCAGGAAATGACCCTTTCCGGGCCTTGCTAATTTGCAGATAAACGAAGAATAAATAGGTGTCATCGCCAACAAAATGTGACAAATGTCAATAGGTAGATTAGAGCGCAATAAAAAAGTCAATAATCGCGAATAAGTAAAAAGTAGGTTAAAGCTGAAAAGGGCGCCAGCAGTCCATTTGAGTCTGTCGGGGGGGGGGGGGC
>JAIPMN010008160.1:839-19837 GCA_020650975.1 Apostichopus californicus
GCACCATGTTTATCATCAAAATCTTCACAGATGACTATCTAGAGGTTCTTAGTTTTGAATTTGAAGTTTTTCAACCATGTCTAAGGGTTCAGGGACTAAGGCTTTAATAATATATTTACTGCAAGCTGAATGCAAGACATGCTGCTCTTTGATTCATGTTTAATTAATATTTCCGAATTTCATTATTTCTTTCCTGTTTACAGGACTTTTTCTTCATACGTGTATTCACAACACCAATATGGATTCTTCAGAAGAGGATACAGAATACTGCAATAATTGGTATGATTTGAATTAACATACATGGGTTCAACTTTTACATCAATTATCTATATTATTATAGCAATGTATGTACCATCGAATGACAACATATATTTGCTAAAGTTACAGTATACAGTATATGCAGAAAAGTCCTTAGGTGGACAAAATGGAGGAAAGTGTTAAATGTTTGGTCCAGAGACCAACTTGTTAGAATGTTGCCATAATCATCTGAAGAGAGATATTAAATTTGCCTTAGTTTATTTTGCAATCGCTAGATTTGAAAAAATATTTGCGCAAATATCGTAGACTTTTCCTCAGATAATACAGCTGCTGAAGCTGAGTGACTTCCTGAATAAAACATCATGGCATTTCAGAATTCAATAAAATATATTGCAATGCTGAACGTGACCATTACCGTCATTGTTGAATAAACAAGGTAAAGAAACAAGTGGAATATCTGTCCTTGGCACTCATTAATTTTGAAAAGAGTTTGTCCAGTAAACCTTACATCCCAGTCAGAGCTTTCATGAACATTGCCTCTGTTTTTGTTTTCACGCAGCAAGCGGGAGATACCTGCAATTAACTTTGTTATGCACCAGACCCACTGTGTGAGGAACATCATTCTCTGTAAGAAATGCGAAGAACCAGTTCCTCGAACAGAGATGGAGGCACATGAGGAAGAGTATCATATACTGGTGAGTCAACAATTGTACTTTCTAGTCTCATTGTTGTGGGTTCTAGCCAAGATGCTTCCAGTGTCATCATTGGCAGGAAAGCTGATGAAATGGGGTGGAATGACCTGGAAGTGTGCAAAATGTTTTTGTTTCCTTCTTTCCAATAAAACTGTTTCACTTCTGTTTAGAGACTTTAGAGATAATATGCACTCCAATAGTTTGGCCATTTTTTTTTTTTTTTTTTTTTTTTACCTTAACTGGTATTGCTTCCCCCTTTAACAATGACTGGGCATATATCTTCAATAGACTTCCATGTGTTAGGGATTAGAAGAATTTTTTCATGGTATCAAAATTCAGTTTCATTCCCTTGCTCCATTTTTCCCAGAAATCTCAAATTTTGTATTCAAATAAAAGTTGGTACATTCAGAAATGAAAAACGATGGTGACCATTTTGAGCATATATTTTGCCATTTGATGTCACAAGAGGTCACTCTCATGTTTGACGAGACCATCAAAATTCTCTGTTGTTGCTTCACCATACAGGATTGGTACAGATCACATGGCAATGTAAATTCAGTAACTGCTAAGTACTGTACTCAGCAGCAAGTTCAATGATTATCTTAAAAGCCAGCAAGATAACAATACAAATTATCTTATCATGATTGGGATTACTTAGGTTTAATACCACTTCTAGCTGTTTGATATCAGATTGAAAGACCTACAGTATTATCAGTACAGTTCTGTATGAGTAACATGAATCTATACAATGCACATTTCAACACATTATAGACTTCATTGACACTGGTAACATATATATATGTGCTGTGAAATAAAATTAAAAATTACAAAAAGCAGCCCTCCTTTGTAGCTCGATTGTGTTGCCTCTGATCTTACTAGCTAATTATTTGAGATAAAAATTGATTTATAGCTCACACTATGTTACTAGATTAATATTAAATTTGGATTTTAGTGTAACTGTCACCGGCCCTAGAACTTGACAATATTAGCCACTTTTAGCTCAAAAATGCAAGTGCTTAAAACAGCTACTGGCTAAAAGTCCCCACTGGCATTTTCTTGAGTTACAGCATGCTTCAGGTACTGAACAAGCTTGAGGTAGCAGCCTACAGATGTTTGATGATAATCAGCAAAGATATAGGGCCTACATGTTAGCTTCTGAAATTATCCCAAATTGTTTGAGAGACTAAATTTGTCACCTGACTGATCATGTGTTTGTTGCTCATAATATAGAGCAACGGCCAGTAAATAGCCTGAATTTGTAGGGCAGGCCTACTGTATGTAAATGAATAAGTCGATCACAGTCGACCAAACCAGCCAATTTAAATTAGATCATACAGCTTCATATGATAATTACAGTTCTGTACTGAATGAGGTATAATTAACTTACCTAAACCAATTAATTTTGGACCATTCAATGGTAGATATGTATTCTAGATATGGTGAAGACATGGGTCAATCACAATTTGTTGAGCAGGGGAAAAAAATGTTTTTTGTTTTGCTTATCTTCAAATTATCAATGACTACTATACATTAGTATGTGTTCTTCAATTGTGCATACACACACTATCAAAAAATTATATTCTCACCCATAGGATGATGCAAAATACAGTGTAAGTTTGGTACAGTATTGTCCTTGACAACAGATGTTTAGTCAGAGTAAAAGGCAGTAACCCCCCCGACCACCCCTCTCTCATAGAAATATATATGTAGCAATTTCTATGTTACTACCATAGCATATACCAAGCCTTATCTGAATATGATCAAATGTTTCACACTGTTGTTTTTTTGTTTTTTTATTGTTATTTGGTTGTCAAGGTATTAATGTATGCTAACGACCATCCGACTGCCATTTGGCAGAAAAACAAAGAAAGAAACTAATTGAGAGCATTTGTAGAGAATAACATTAATTTCATACTGAATTCACAGTTGCACTTAGGTGTGTGCCAGTATTCATTGCCACAGCTGTTGAAAGGTTAACATGTGAACCGTATGTAATACAATGTCTGGAATGACAAAACAGACCTTGAATGTTGATTTAAACTTATTTATCACCAATTAGCATGTCAATGATTCATCAGATCCTGCTAAGTAATAATAATTTATGTTCATGTAGCCCTTGCCACTTTACATGAAGAATATCTCAAAGCACTTTACTAAGAGTAAAATCTTTAGAAGGTACAAATTTCATTTCATTTCATTTATTTGTTTCTTCACAATATTTTTTTTACAGAGAAGTTAACTAAGTGACAAAACATATCAACAACAGGGAAAATTGTGAAAGGAAGCACTCAAAAAAACCCAGATGGCTTGTCTAGTAGAGCGCTCCCATAAGTAAATAGAGAGAACAATACAAGAAAACAGTAACATATTTATATCCACCCACACGCCAACCAAGTACGTAAATCCCACCCACCCCACCCCCACCACCCACAATACACACATACATATATGCATACATATGATACATCAGAGTAATACAATGAATAAAGTAGTCAAAGGAAAATCAGTAAAGAAAAAAATCAATCAATCAATTAGAAAAACTAGTAAATAAACAAGTTTAAGACTATAAATAAAACCAAGATCAGTCAGTAAAGTACATGATAAAGAGTTCTAATTTGGGACTAGAAACAACCAATGGGGCGTTCCATAGACACGGTGCACAAACATGAAAATGCTGTATCACAATAAAAGTTAGATTTACTCAATGGTTTGGTGAAGGTCTGCGGCTATTGAGCTAGAATGCACCCGCTGTAATGCCATGTCAACATACTTAAAGAGTGGGATTGGAATAATGAAATTATATCTCCCATTTCTGTCTTTTATACATATTATCTGTGTATTATATTATTGGTTCACTTTAACGGTTCACATTGACGGTTCACTTTAACGGTTCACATTAAATAACAGTTCACTTGGCTAGTGGAAGGTGACATGGATGCACTGCATTTACAATCATGCATTGAAACTTATATAGATATGTTGTGAAAAGTTTTGTGTCACCAGGAAATTGGACAAAGGGAGGTTCCTCTTTCACCTATCAAAAATAAAATTATTACCTGGACTATCCTTTTGATAATCAGAGAGAGAACACTCTTTCAATTTTCTAACGGGATTCCCCAGCGTTTAAACTGAGACCACTGTCATTTTGGACACAATGTTGGTGATCTGTTGTGTTTACAGAATCAAAGTAACACAATTGTGTGAAAGCGCTCACAAGCTTTGGAACAATATCCAGTTGAACTTACATAAAGACACGCTGGGAGGTTGGCTAATTCTACTTCCACTGGTGCAGTTTGGCAAAAACGATAAATATGCTTTAGAAGACACAAGTTAAGGTGCTTAACACAATTACTTGGAACTTTGAAAATATGTTTCACAAGATCTTTGCTTTAACAGTTACCAGCATTTTTTTTTTACTAATGATCAACTCACGCTACCACAGTGATCTGCAGTCTTAGACTGCAGCTTGTCAAGTTTTCGCAATTCTAGATAGGACCAAGTATGAGAGCGCCCTCTGTTGATTTTGCACATGGATGGAGGACCCAATTGTACAGTTCAGTTACAGGCAACTGAGATTTGTTCATTTGTAAGCATTGAAGGATGAATAAACTGTTCATGTTTGAACTATAAACAATGCCATGACCTCATTACAGCGGGTGCATTCTAGTTCGAAAGCCGAAGACCTTCCCCAAACCATTGAGTAAATCTAACTTTTATGTGTGAAAAAATACCCAATATGAGCTATAAAAGCAAATATCCAACATGAGCTATAAAAGCTTTTATTGGATAGCCACCCGAGGTAAAGTGTAAGTAAGAAGCCATTGGCTTCTCACGCATGTTTACTCTCTACTTGAACAATTCATTTTGTGTAGTGGGTAAGTTGCATGTTGCGTTGCTTTGTTGGGGTGTACGATTTTGATGATAAACATGGTGCAAAGAGGAGTGAAGATATTGCAATATAGACTGTTTTCATCCAACTTGTGCACAAGATTAGAATTAGGAAGAAAATATAAGACATTGCAAAGAAGCATGTCAAGAAAACGGAAAAGCGTAGAGAAAATAGTGATCAACAATAAAACCTAGAGCAAAGCGGCAAAATAACATGACCTAGAAACCCAAGGTCTTGTAAGAAAACAGTCTATATTGCTCTAACAATTCAGTCAGGAAAACCAGGATCTTTTTCTTTTGTTTACTTGAGGTTTACAAGTGTTCTGACTCAGGATTTCCACTGTTGAAATCAGCAAGGTTACATAACTAATTTTAAATTAATTTACTGATCCTAAATTATTACTTGCATCATTTTATTCCTTCTTTGATTTTAGGAGCCTTGTGAATGTGGGGAAAGTTTTGAAAAAGAACAGATGGAGTCTCATAAGGTAAGCAACGATAACTTGACATTTCTTGGTTCTTCCAAATCGTGAAATAAAAAAAATATCCGACATGAGCTTTAAAAGCTGCCGATTGGATAGCCAACCGAGGTGAAGTGTAAGTAATAAGCCATTGGGCTCCTCACACACGTTTACTTGAACTATTCATTATGTGTAGTAGGTAAGTTGCGTGTTGCTTTCCTAGGATGAGGGGTGGGGCTGAGATGAGGGGTAGGGGATGTAATGGGGAGGTGACGTATCAGGTAGCAAGTGGAACTTTTGATACCAATTTACCTGATCTAATTTATTGACAGATTCAGTCAGATTAAGTCTTTAGTGGCATATATCAAAAATGGTCTTCCAAATCGTATAACAAAAAAAATCCAAACTCCATTTTTGGTTTCGATGATAATCGTAACCTATGCATTCATGATGGAGTATGTGTGTGTGAGTGAGTGCGTTTGTGACGCCCAGCTTGTAAACACGATAGATCTCAAGAAGGGAAGGTCAGACAAATTTCATATTTAGTTTGTACCGGGGGTCAATTGTGAAAACCTTGTAAACACGATATATCAATACTGGCAGCTTGGGCCCACCTCTAATTTAGTGTGTAGAAGTACCACATTGAGTTAAAAAAGCCTATTGTGTTTGGTGGAGGTCAAAGGTCATCAGAGGTCAAATCCTGAAACCCTTGTAAACATGTACACCCCATTATGTCAGATTCATGAAGAAAAACTGCTCATGTTATATCATCGAAACCACAATGCATTTTTGCATTCTGGTTTTTTTTGGGGGGGGGGATATCCAACCAGATATTGGATATCACTTTTAATATCTATACACATGGTAACAATTGAAGTTGAAAATTATGAAACCTACATCTAATTCTCTGAATCCAATTTTATTTTTTACAAAGGAGGACTTGCTATTTAATGATAATTGATCCACAATCATCACATTACAAAAAGATAAATATGAGCTAATGTTTGGCTTCCTAGCCATTATGTTTACTATAAATGACATTACGTAGACAACTAAAAAGGAGAACAAAAAACCAAAAGGGGGAGAGAAGTGAAATAATACTTTAGCAGCCACACATACGTATGTGGGAGAAGCCCAACGGCTTAATACATACACTGTACATCGGGTGGCTATCCAATTGAAAGTGTTAGCTTAGTTTGGATTTTTGTTTGTTTTACAGTTTGGAAGACCATTTTTTTTAAACAAATTCTCAATGCTTTGAATATCATTGATCAGATATTTTTAAACTAGTTGACGGATCTATCGAGAGCTGCAACTAAGACAAACAAGAAGACACAAAAATTTATCAGATTAATTAATGAAAACTTCAATATCGTGTGTCGTTTTTTTTCTGCTCTGGAACAGTAATTAATAATATGTGGTTTGTTCCTTTTCCATTTTTCCATGAAGGTGTAAATTGAAATGGTAGTAATTGCGCGGTCTTGCTCACACTTCATGAATATGATACTGTGTTGGTAGCGCCATGGTAACCATTATTAATTCTAGGAACAAACAAGAACAATGAATGTGTAAACCCATGCATGCAATTATTTTTATTTGTCAGTTTAAAAGTGTCAAGGAAACGTCTCGTCACTGTGTATCATTGTCTCTCACGTTTAGGAAAATGGGTGCCGACTTCGCAAGGTTAAATGCGAGTACTGCGAAATAGATTTGAACGCTGAAAAAATGTCCGAACACAAAGATTTCTGCGGAAGTAGGACCGAGAAGTGTGAGAAGTGTAAGAAATTTGTCAAGTTGAGAGATCAGTTATCGCACGAACATAACGGCTGCCAAGAAAGACTCCTCGGGCAGATTGAAAAGAATCCTTACAAACAACCTTTGAACTACATAAGAGGACCAGAGCAAGCAACTCTTTGGCCAGGAAACCATGTTGTGGACTTCTTCCCGGAAGATGTACCCTTCCACCACGAGCCGTATTATCGCCAGACTGTCATGGAAGAATTGGACTCGAATGCAATGATTGGTCAGCGGAGAAGTTTGAAAAACGAAACTACTCAGAGGCACAACCAAAAAAATGAAAGAACGGTTCAGAATTTATATCGTTCCCCGTCAGATGGTAAATATCTTATTCCTGTACTATTTTCTCATCTATCAGTGCCAGTGGGTGTTAGTATTGTTGGTCTCTCTGTGTATATATGGCTAAAACAGGAATGCGGCCGTTTTTCAGACGTGCTAAGCTTTGAAGCTTGCCGCACTCTGACCACACGACCCTAACTCAACGTGACCATCGTTTTTCGTGGATAGTGGACAGCATTCATGTTCTTAAGACTACGATTTATCAAGAGTTTGCCAGTTTTGAGTTGTGCCGGCTTCAGTCGTGAAAACAGAACATGTAGTCCTCTCCTGATCGGCTGTCGGTAGTGTGTGGTTGTTCGTAACTAAAATTACCCAGTCTTAACAATCGTAACCAATCAAGTAATTTTGCCTGTGACTAAATGAACACCAGCCGTTAGCAGAGAATAGTTGTCGTGTGTGATCATCAGTGGCACAGTGTACAAGGTCAGTTGTAAGAAATACTGGGTCACAACGGTGGAGTTGAGTCTGGTCTTGACCAGTTGGGGCAGTGTGCGGTCAGCTTTAAACATTAAAGAAAGTAAATATATTTGGATGCCAAGTTTAAATAACATTGGGTAGTATGTATCCAAATTCAGAATGATCAAACACAGACACATCTTTTTCTTATCCACTCATCTGAAGCTAAAATTTGAAGGAAACACAAGCATTTACACTAGATTATATTGCTGTTATAGGTTTAGGTAGGGTAACTAGTGTCATATAACTATTCAAGAATGTAGGCACAGGAGGGGGGCGGGGGGCATCGTCCATACATTTAAGATTTTGATTTAGATTACATTACAATGACAGCATCCTATTGAAGTCCTAAAAACATCATCTGAATAAAACTAGTAGCACCAGATCTTCAATTTCCGTCTTTTGCAACATTTAACATTTGTCCTTCCTCCTTCTCGTCTTCATCATCGTCATCGCCATCGCCATCGTCACCATCACCATCATCATCATCATCATCATCATCATCATCATTTAGAGACAGATGGAAGCTCCCCCACAAAACAACAGGAGCAGGAAGATTACCTCTTAGCCTTTCAGCTTGCTAACATCGAAGCAGACAGCGTTGCAGTCCAACCGTCACAGAGCACTTCCAATGTTTCACCGACCGACTTGGCCCTTTTTGGACTTGCGCCTCATTCGTCGCCTCCTGCTAATGCCAATTTCAACAGAGCGCCCAGAAACACGGACACAAGTTTCAGCGTTGACGACGCCCAGGAGGAGGCGGATCTCCCTAGTGACTTTGAGATTCCCTGCGAGTTCTGTAATCAGTTGATATCATCAACAAGACTTAACACACATCAGGTAAGCCAAAGATTAGTTCACAATAGTTTCCAAGAGTGGAGGAAGTAGGGAAAGAAAGTTGAAAGTGATGTCACCTGTTACTTGATTTCAACAGCCCAATGTAAATGTCATGTTTCCAATGAAAGGTCAAAAGTGGATTAGATACAAACACGCTTGTCAACTTTTTGAACACACCACAACCAATGGAAACGTTGGGAAGTTTTGCTGGGGAGGGAGGGAGTTAGGAGATGGAGGATGAGGTTCTGCTGTTAACTTTCTCATCTTGAGCTGAATTGGGATTTCATATTGACGAAGATAGAAGTGACTTTCTTTCAAATTATTTGCTTGCAGTTGCAGAGTTGAGGTAAACATTTCATTTAAGTTTAAGCACTGAAAGCATAGGTGAGTTTTCCCTTTACTCTCGGCAGTGAAAACAATGTAAATGACATCTATAAAGCAGATGATTGTTTGGCGTTTATTTTTCTGTCCTTCTCAGAATACATTGGAAAAATACACTCAGAGCATATGAAAAAAAAACGATGTCTTTCATGAAAGGGATGTCTTTTACTTTTCGAAACTCAAACTTAAACTGGTAGTCCTTACCTGCTACATGTAAAGTTAACTGTGGAAGTACCTGGTCTTCTCAGGGCTGCATGTTAAAGCTGTTACTATAATTACCAGTTAAATGCTCAATTCGGGAGGGACAAGGAGTACAATTTTAAAGAATTGTAGCTCAGTTAAATAAATAAATAAATAAATTGCTCTGGTAAGTTTACATGGACTCTTAGAAGTGTCATGTGATCTTGAAATGCAGCCAGTTATTCTAAGAAAACAGGATTGCATTAATTTGCCAGCGAGGACAGAGAACCGATCCTTTTCTTAAATATCTCTGAATCTGGCCATAAATTTCCTTTTTCTCTTTTTCTCCTTGTCTAAATTCATTTACTTGCTTTCGTTATCATATCTACCAGGAGGAATGTCGACTCGGACTCGGTAACGATCTAAACTTCCACAATGTAGTTGCAGTTGATCATGCCCCTGTAGACACAGCATGGCGTTACCCTCCCAGAGATGAGGAGATGTTTGATCCCTATCTGGGAACCGGTCGTCAGTCTCCACCGTTTCTTGATATCAGACAGCCTCCTTCCAGCCAATCAAGAAACCCCTTCCAAACAGGAACTAACGGGACCACACCGGCCATCAGAAATGACGGCTACAGGTAAATATTGTCCTATGATATGCTTAACAGGTTGTACGCTTACTGCGTGCTGCAGTATGTTCAAATTAACTCTCATGAAAGCAAGTCATACAGATAATATTTCATAAAAGTGTGGAACGAAGAATGTTGCATGTGAGGGACAATAGAGAATATAAAATAGTAATAACAATGATTTTGACCTTTAAGAAAGAAGTAATATGTATATTAATGCATAGAATAGTTAGATTAATTAGCAAAATAGACAAATTAGAAATGAAAGGAAAGAAGAATAATGTCATAAAAGTGATTATTTGGAAGGAATTCTAAATGCTAATGAAGTCGTATTTTAGGATGACTTTTGGCATATTCAAAGCCAAATTGAGGATGTGGTCAACTCCTCGGAGTAGGCCTAATTGTTAAAGGTAAATCCGTTGTTTTTGGAATTCTAATAACTCAATGAAAACTTGTCTTTTAACAAACAACAGAGCCCACTCAGATGACACTCAACACTATTTGTCCTTGACAAATTTGTTATCCCTAAATTTGTGATTTTAGGCCATAACTTTCTTTCTGTTTTTGCTAGGGAGTTTTGTGTTGCATCTGAGGAACTGACCTAATGATCTTTGTGTTAGACTTAGTTGTCCAGCCACTTTCTTAGATGAGCCTGAGATGTTTAAATTGGTGTGATAAAGAAATGCAACCTATACTGACAATGGGTGTGATATAGAAATGCAACCTTTACTGATAACACTAATTTTTTTTAACGGTCTACAAAATATCAACGTTAATTTTGAGCCTAGAAGCCATCCTTTAAAATATAGCTGGAATATGACTGAATGATTGCCCGTGTTTTCAATGACCAGAGGATCCCCTGACTTGATGATGTCATCAACTTTGAAATTTGCTCTCTTTTTCAGAGAAACTAACCTACCAAGCGACGACGATGACGAAAGTAGTATGGTTCCTTGCGAATTTTGTGAGGAGTTATTCCCATTTGATGCGGTTAGCATACATCAGGTGAGAACTGGACCATTTTTGCACAAAATGTCTGACTTATCTATCGGGTGCAAACGACATCCTTATAGCATTTTGTATCGTGGAATCATTTTGATTGTTTTTTTGTTCTTGGTTTCTAGGTCTGTTGTGAACCTCAAAACGGTTATATTCAAGACGACATGAAGGAATATGGGTTTGATAGTCCAGATTCTGAGCTGATGAGAGCAAGGCACAAGCCAACTAGTTCATTCGTGGATGAGATACCCTCTGAACCTCCCAGTAGAGCTCGAAGACAACAGGAGATATCCTATGAACCTCCAAGGAGGGCTCGAAGACACCAGGAGATACCCTCTGAACCTCCAAGTAGGGCTCGAAAACACCAGCCTGATCCAGTCTTCACTGTTGCACCAAAAGTTGGTAAGAAGCAAAGCAGAATATAATTCTCAAGTATGTTTAAATTATAACAAAAATATCATTGAATTTTTCCATAAAGAGGCATATCCAAGTCATTAAATCACTGTAGATGTAAAAGGACTGGTTGCATTTCATGACTTTAACAGCATTCAATAGCAATTACCCTTTCTAGCAAACTCACTGGTTTTACATTAATGTAAACTAGTGTAGTCCCTCAATCAATGACTATGGAGTGCAAAAAGGGACATTAATATGGCAACAGCTACAGTAAAACTCCGATTATCCGAACTGGTAGGAACTGAAGACGGTTCGGATAATCAAAAATTTTGGATGATCAAATTTTCATCAAGTAACTGATTTTCTACTATAGGACACCCACTCATCTGTAATGCAATATAATGCCTTCTAAAAAATCCAAGTTTCAATGGCTACGTTTGATGCTGTTCTGTATGAAGTAGTTTGGCAGTGAATGCAGTACAAACAATTATAACTGAAGCATGTGGTCAAAGGGACAACGAAAATTTACCAAACTTTGCCTCGAAATATTAGCAACTCTCAATGTACGGAGTGAACAAACATACTGGGAGATGCTTAATACTGTTAAGTATCAGAAATAATTAACTTCCCATGAAGTTCATAAATGGTCTCAATTTGTGAGCGCTTCTTTTAGAAACTTGTGACAACAAGGCACAACATTGTTTTCAAACAAATTTAATCATCTTAGGATTGGAAGAAATTTTGGTGCTTTTGAGGAGTTGTGGTTGTTGAAAAGAAATAAAGAAAGATGTTCATTCAAAAATGTGTTTAGTTGGCAATGCTGCAATGACTGTAATCTACTCGTATCAGATACCATGTAATAGAAGGCCATAGCCTGTGTGCTGAGCACACAAGCGCTAGTGTAATGAACATTTATTGTCGTGAATGTGTGATCGGAAAATAACGACTCTTTTGTAAAGCGGTAACAATCTTGATACAAACAACGATCAGACGTTTATGTAATAGGTGTTAATCTATTCGATATATAAGACAATGGAAGAATCAATGAAAATATACATTCTTTGTCAAAAGAATTAAAAAGCTGATCATTATGTAAGTTAACAAATTTATATTGGACATAATATGAGTACTTGGAATGAATAACACTGGGCCTCGAGACTTTTTATTAATGAACGGATGGCCGGTTCGGAAGATTCGGGGTTCGGATAAAAGAGTTTCGGATAGTCAGAGTTTTACTGTATTGTGACAGCAAGTCATTCGGTGGCATGAAAACATTATTGAGATATAACGAGATGAAATATTTGAAATGACAGGATGACTTCTGTTATAGTCAAACCACCCAAGGAGCAACTCAAGATTGATGTTAAATTTATATCATGACAGATAACGATACATTTCTTCATGATTCATTGGCTTATGAATTTGTGGTGTGGAAGTTAGTAAGGTTGTTGCAAAAAAGATTGCCTGCTGGGAATGGTTTTGTTGGGGAAAAAACAGATTTGTAAAAGTTGTATCCTGGGTACAGTGTGAAAGTATTGCTGTAAGTATCATAGATAAAGCAGTTACGTTGGTTAAAATGTAAACCTACATATAATCTGTATAGCTGTGACCCACAAAGGGGCTATTTAACCCAAAATTGTGAAACTTCCAATTGAAAATAAATGCAAAAGTCACAAATGAGGATGGATCTTTGAGAGGGAGGAGAAGGAGAGAGGAGAAGGGTTTTTGCTATTTATTTTATGTTTGAAGGGTAAAAAAATACTAATCAGATGATTATCAAAAAGGAAAGTATCTCTTCATCTCCTTGTACCCTGCCTCTTTTATTTGACGTTCTTAGAAACCAAAGTCAGTGTTGTTTCGAATGAGAAGACTGTGAACATGCTTCAGACTTCCGGTCAGAAGAAACTGGTCAATAAGGGCAAAAAGAGGTCCACATTTCAACAACCAAAGATAGCCAATCAATCATTCCAGCACAGCCAGCGTTCTGCCTTCGATCGACCGGCGGTCGGCGTCGTGTCCAAACAGAAGGCCTTGCAGATGCAGCGAGGAAGCAGGTTGAGGAACATGCCCCTCAATGGAACAATTGAAGCCAATTCTCTAGCACAACCTGCTCAGGGTAACGGACAAAATACAATGTCAGCTTTGAAGAAGGCAGGTACTAGTAACGGAATGAATGCAAGAGGATCTGATTTTGAACTTTCTTCGGAAGTTATCCGGAACAGAAGAGGTGAGCAAAAAATAACTGTGGTAGGGGGTTGGGTTTTTCCCCATTCGCAGATTGAAGACGGTTTTGGGGGGTTTGCTTCTCGTTTTTAATGCTGTTTGATATAATTTACATATTTGATGGGTTTGCTTGACATTCCTGTCTTGTTGTCAAAAAAACCAAAGTTCTTCAAATGCACAAAATTGCTAAGGAGAAAACGTCTCTGATATAAAAGTTAAAAAGAAGTAAACTGAAATGCATAAATGGATCCCTTTTTTCTCTGTTTTTTATCTGATAGGGACTTCTTCAACCAACAAATGGGGAGACTCCAGTGCACGAAATAGACTGTCAACACATGAAGATGATTTAATCACATCATCAGCCAAATATCCAAATGATATTGGTAAGGATTCCTCTGTGATCTAATGAAAGTCTGGATGTATTGTCATGGTCGGAAACGAAATACCATAAAAATGATCGGTTTTTCTTCATTGGTTGATTGGTTTGTTGGTTCCATCTATGGTTGGTTGGTTGGTTGGTTGGTTCCATCCATGGTTGGTTGGTTGATTGGTTTGTTGGTTCCATCTATGGTTGGTTGGTTGGTTCCATCCATGGTTGGTTGGTTGATTGGTTTGTTGGTTCCATCTATGGTTGGTTGGTTGGTTGGTTGGTTGGTTGGTTGGTTCCATCCATGGTTGGTTGGTTGATTGGTTTGTTGGTTCCATCTATGGTTGGTTGGTTGGTTGGTTCCATCCATGGTTGGTTGGTTGATTGGTTTGTTGGTTCCATCTATGGTTGGTTGGTTGGTTCCATCCATGGTTGGTTGGTTGATTGGTTTGTTGGTTCCATCTATGGTTGGTTGGTTGGTTGGTTGGTTCCATCCATGGTTGGTTGGTTGATTGGTTTGTTGGTCCCATCTATGGTTTCCTCCTTCCAGCCGTTCATTCTTCACCCTTTGCATCATTTTAATTATTGTCCCTGTCTGATCACTCTCTAGGTAGTGCATTGTTTTTGTTCTTTCGTCCTTTCATAAACCGATATGTCTGCCAGGAGACATAAAGTTACAGAGGTTAATGTTTTCTTTATCGTTTTGCCTTCTGTCTGTGTATTTGTGTGTGTGTGTCTGTTCGTGTGCCTGCATGTGTATATGTGAGACTACTGTTGGGTTAGAATGGAAAAACCTCTCATTTATTATGTTGCATCTCATTTGAAATAAACAACACTATGTTGCACCAAACTCAATCTTGCAACACTGTCAAGTAGGGCATTTTATATTCTTATTTTCTATAATCGTACTTGGCGTAGATTGCATGTTTGTTTCATTGCCATTGTCTTCCAGATGGCTCCAATTCGGTGATGACCTCAGAGTTTCCTCCATCAGAAGTGAAACGAGAGAAAAGTTGGGAAGACATGAGGGAGGAAATGAACAATGCTGCTAGCTTCAAATCAAAGCAAACAGTTAAATCAGGCGGTACGGACATTTGATTGTTCTACTCTTTTGGGCTTTTTCAAGCATGAGCTTTTTCCGCGAATTCGCGGAATATCCGTGATATCTTTTCTACCTCTGGGACAAAACTTATTATCCTAACACACTGTAGCATACACAAACTGGAGCCTATACCGCAATTTTTGCAAAATTCCGTGATTTTTTTTTTTTCCTCAGGCTCTTGCCTGCTTTTTCATTAGTAGTAGAAAAGAAAATTGACAAACTTACATTTAAGAAAGTTTTGGGAATGTGTTGAATGGGTGGAGGTCAAAGGTCATTTGAGGTCTACAGAAGTCATAGTCCTGTTAAGCATGATAGCTCTAAAAGTTAAGCTTGGATGACTTCATATTACTTCACTGTATTAGTGCAAGAGCCTCACTGATCACTTGACGTCAATAACAAAAAAACTGGTTTAAAGTGTTTCTGTTGAATGTTCTCACATCATAGTTTGCAAGGTATCACTATGTCCAATTTTTTGTACGACAGTCTTGAAAGCACCCCAACCTCTTCAGCTTCAAGAGTGTGATCCAGCCTTTCATCTACAATTCCCATTTTATGCTTAGATCAAAAATAGTCTTTTATATAATAACTTCAGGACCAAGTTTGCAAACATTCCTGTAACCTGTTTTGCATACTTGGCACAAACTGCATTTTTATTTTCATTATTTTTTTTCAGTTGGCTCCAATTCGATGATGACTTCAGAGCCTCCTGCATCAGAATGGAAAAGAGAGGAAAGTTGGGAAGACATTCTGGAGAATATGAACAATACTGCTAGCTTCAAATCAAAGCAAACAGTTAAATCAGGAGGTGAGAAGGCTTTTTTGTTTGGTTCACTTACTTTATCATCAGAAGAAGAAAGGGTCAAGTGACAAAAATGACGTAAAATGTTGGCAGAAATATCACAAATTATTTATTTTCTGACCAATTATGTTTATTTTTGATAATTCCTTTGTACTCCTGTTTGTTTTGCAAACCACCCTACCCTCTTCAGCTGCAAGAATGTGATCCAAAACGTCCACCTACCCTCCCAAGCACCTTCCCACCAATCCACCACCTTTAGGTGTCTGCTCTTACATATATTGTTTTGTCTCTCCCAAACAGCAGCACAACCAAAATATAGAGAGCAAAATGTAGTGACATCGCCATCGATGCTAAAACCACAGAGAAAAGATGGACAAGATCAGAGAAAGAAAACTGCTCAGAGAACGTCTCAAAGAACATTATCGTCATCAAATTTATCATCGAGAGTGACTCCTCCTAGATCTACAACCGCTCAAAAGTCTCTTCCGTTTCAAGGTTCGTCGCCGTCAAATCTTAAGAAAGCAGTAAATGGCACGAGCCTCGAAGGAAATTCCACGGCAGCCCATCGAAGGAGGGCTGTGACAAATCTCGAAGAGCCAGAGATGGCTTTTGTGAGGAGAGATTTGAACGATGTGAATGAATTCATGGCAAGGAACAAGGGTGGTGGTGGTGGTGGTGGTACTTCTTCGTCGAAGACCAACTATGGTAGGAACAGACAGCCCCCCAGTGAGAGGCGGCAGAACGATGGAGATCGAGTTCAAAATCTGAGAAGACATAGGTAAGTTGGGATTAAAGCTGACAATTTAAGATAAGCAGGATTTAAGTTATGAGTCGTAAATGTTGGCTTCAAATAGACAAGAAAATTATTTTCAGCAAAAAATTCGGAGCCTGTGACAGTCAAGGTGTTCAGTCCTGCCTTGGTTTGAACTGTAATCATATTTTTGATAAACCAACTATGCTGTTTTGAACAGATCGAAATGAAATTTGTCCCAATGGCACTCACCTTTGGCAAGGGATTCTGAGATTAAATAATAAAATTACTCAAACAAAATTGTCAAAAAATCGTCTTAATTTCTCCAAACAGACGCATAAATGTTATTAATTTGCTGTGAGATAGTTGAACTTAATGTATTTTCTTGGTTATCCAAATTGAAAAATCTTCAATGTGTTTTTGAGTTTTGACCTTATATTTTGAAATGAAGCTATTAATGATCTGGGACTTTTTAATATTCAGCAAGGATTTTCAAATTTAAAGTGAACCTGTTCACAGACTAATTTACTCTTTAACATTGAACCTAAGAATTATGACTTGTTTGTTCAGATTAAGAACTCCCAGATGATGCCCGGAGCATTCATCAACTATTCTGCCAAGGATTGTTATGAACCAGCAAACAGTGCAATTTGTAACATCTCAGCAAGGGTATTGTTACATTTGATTCAGCTGGTTTTGAACTGTTACCTAACAATACTCAGATGAAACACTACTGGTATGTGTATTGTTTTTCACAAACATTCTGGACGGATTCTTCATGCCTTGTCAGAGGCAAAAGGAATCTATGCATAATGATGATGATGATGTGTGTGTCTGTGCACTTGTTTTGTTCTGACCGAGGACTTGAACAAAAGAATTCCAGGTCCTCGGTTGTGATTTCTAAACAATCACCACGTCCTCGAAAGAATTCTATTGTTATGGGGTATTGTTAAGGTTAGGGTACGTGGATTTGAACAATGGAAAAAACAATGGGGTCCTCAGTCTGAATGTAAAACACACCTGTGTGTCTGTGCGTGTGTCTAGATGACACCTGCTCGTAAACATGATATATGTCAAAAAGTACATTGTGGTTGAAAGTCATACTTGGTATGTAGATCCAGCTTGGTGAGTACAAGGACATTATTTGAAATAGATGGAGTTCAAATACAGCGAGCAAGAACAGCTCTCACAATGGAAGACAAGAAAGACTACAAACCTTATACTGATGTTATCTCTTCATATTTTGCTCATTACTTCAGAATTGTGGCAAATTTTGATGGAGGAGAACAAGGAATTGCAAGAGATAATAGAGAAACAAGAATGCAAAGATGTCACAACAATAGAGAGGCCAATCAGGTGAGAAGATTTCTATTGTTAAGTTCAAATTAACCAATCAGATCAAAGATTGGGGTTTTTTTTTTACCCCCAAATTCAATGGTCTCTTTTTTATGCTGCATCACTTAAAGCGACAAAACTTTTTGTTCTTTGCCATTGTGCATTACCATATTTGGTCTTTGCAAAGTTGAAATACCTCAGCATTAAAACCTATTAGAACAGCTAAGACAAACAGGTGATCTTATTCACCCGAGTGCAATCCAATTTTTGTAGCACATTTATGTTCCCAAACACATTAGTGTATATCTATTGAAGAGTGTAGGAACATGTAAATATCTGCATGGCTGAGGGTTTTGGTGATATTTTTTATTTTACTTTCGAAAAGTTTCAGTAAGGTTTTGGTGATATTGTATGTTTACTTTTGCATAGTTTCAGTAAGGTTTTGGTGATATTGTATGTTTACTTTTTCATAGTTTCAGTAAGGTTTTGGTGATATTGTATGTTTACTTTTGCATAGTTTCAGTAAGGTTTTGGTGATATTGTTTGTTTACTTTTGAATAGTTTCAGTAAGGTTTTGGTGATATTGTATGTTTACTTTTGCATAGTTTCAGTAAGGTTTTGGTGATATTGTATGTTTACTTTTGAATAGTTTCTGTAAGGTTTTGGGGATATTGTATGTTTACTTTTGCATAGTTTCAGTAAGGTTTTGGTGATATTGTATGTTTACTTTTGCATAGTTTCAGTAATTTTTTGGTGATATTGTATGTTTACTTTTGAATAGTTTCTGTAAGGTTTTGGTGATATTGTATGTTTACTTTTGCATAGTTTCAGTAAGGTTTTGGTGATATTGTATGTTTACTTTTGAATAGTTTCTGTAAGGTTTTGGGGATATTTTATGTTTACTTTTGCATAGTTTCTGTAATGTTTTGGTGATATTGTATGTTTACTTTTGAATAGTTTCTGTAAGGTTTTGGTGATATTGTATGTTTACTTTTGAATAGTTTCAGTAAGGTTTTGGTGATATTGTATGTTTACTTTTGAATAGTTTCTGTAAGGTTTTGGGGATATTTTATGTTTACTTTTGCATAGTTTCTGTAATGTTTTGG
>JAIPMN010008161.1:0-11542 GCA_020650975.1 Apostichopus californicus
ACTGTACCTAGATTACTGTACCTAGATTTACTGTACCTAGATTACTGTACAGTACCTAGATTACTGTACCTACTGTTCCTAGATTACTGTACCTAGATTACTGTACCTAATGTACCTAGATAACTGCACAGGTCTAGATTACTGTACCTAGATTACTGTACCTAGATTACTGTACCTAGATTACTGTACCTAGATAACTGTACCTAGACTACTGTACCTAGATAACTGTACGTAGATTCAGGGCCGGATCAAGGGGGGCCGAAGGGACCATGGCCCCAGGCCTCCCACCAAGAGGGGCCTCCCACCACTGATTTTATTTTTTTTAGTGCCATAACATCGCTACGATGCGCACATTGCGGACACCAGTACCGTCACTCAGTGTGACATAAAAGTTAGTAAAACCATGTATCTAAATATTCTTAACTGGGGGGGGCAGCACTTTTGGGTCTGCAAGCCTGTTTGCCTATGCTCCATAGCCACACTGCATACACCTAAATCTAGGCCACTGTCTCACGAATGCAGACCACAGTAGCGCAGATGCATGTTGCAGCATGTATATATCATATATGGTGTACACAGTGCCACAGTGCACTCGGATTGGAAGTCTGGGAACACTACAAAGCTTACACGTGTGCTTTTTATACGGAATGGTTATGAGTTGCAAGATCTAAGGATTCTTGAAGTCTGGTGAATCTAGCTAATTGATTAGATTTTGAAGCTTAATTTAGATCTAAACAGACTATCCCAATAACAGTAGAATGTGATGGTGTGGCCTAGTCTCACCTAGATTATAAAACTGTTGCAACTTTATAGATTGACCCTTGTGTATGACTGACCCTAGTGGACTCTAACTTTAACATGGTATGCCTATTGTAGGTAGCAAGATACATCACACAATAATAGATCAACGGAAAGGAGACAGGCACAAAAATCGTTCAAGAATTTTTGCCTCCGGGGCTGCTAAAAAACGCAAAGTAAAGGAAGAAGCAATGACAGCAGCAGAAGAAAAAGAAAAGTCAAAAAAAATTGATGAGTTTTTTGAAGTTCAGCCAAGACAAGCTGAGCAACAACAGTTATCAGCAAGGAGCGATGTATTAGCTGAAGCTGGCCCATCTGAAATAGCTAAAGCACCAGGGGCTGATCCACATGAAGAAAGCACAGATGTAGTATCAGATCTACCTGCAAAACAAATAGCCGACACTGATGCCAATGCACCCAATGTCGTTCAAGCTGAAGTTGAGGGACCAATTGGAGGAAATGACATTGGTGTATGGCCATCCATTATTTCAAACCAGATGCGTGAATACTGGCTTAAACATTTTTGTCAATTCTAGTGCCATAACATCGTTACGATGCGCATATGGCGGACACCAGTACCATCACTCAGTAGTTCAAAAATTGCTAGAGGGGGCCCCCCACCACCAAGCTGGCCCCAGGCCACCTACAAGCTTAATCCGGCCCTGCCTAGATTACTGTACCTAGATTACTGTACCTAGAATACTGTACCTAGATTACTGTACCTAGATTCTGTACCTAGATTAATACTGTACCTCAGACTAGAGTTTATTTTGTTTCTTAAGTAACTGGAAACATAACCAGCTAGAGGACTTTAAGAAACATGCATTGGTCAGGAAAGGTGAAAATATAATACATTTCACAAAGTTGTCATCAATTGATCCAAGTTGTCTGTTACAAGTTTATAGTCTGTATAGGTTTGAACAGTAAATATAGCCAATTAGGTTAAATATTGTAACAACATATTTATATGGACTGAGTTTTCTTCAATTATGCGTGCACACTATATGGTAAGAATGACACAAACTTCTACTCCAATGCAAAACACAGGTTAGAAACAACCTCTGATGTTTGTCATAATGTTAACTGTTCAATCCACTTTTAAGGATGTAGGTAACCCAAGCCAGTCACATAGAGTTCAAAGTTCAAACTGCTTTGAAGCACATCTCTGTTTGTCTCATTTTCATGGTATGCTATTTTGGAGGTCTGTGTGGTTGGCAGGCCAGCACTGTCATATGAATAAATAGGACTTTGTTTTGTGGCTGGCTGTAGTATCAGTTCTTTGTCTTAATAAAAGCTCTCTGTAGGGTATAAGAAATTACTCACTTTGCAAATTTATCATATTCCATTTATTCAGTCTGGTGTGTGTGTGTGTGTGTGTGTGTGTATGTGACACACTAGCTTGTAAATATGATATCTCAAGATTGGTAACCTCTGCAGTTTTCATAATTGGCATGTGGATTCCCAATAATTGTTCAAGAACCCTATTGTTTTGGGGCGAGGTCAATGGTTATTTTGGGGTCGTCAGAGGGGGAAATGTGGAAACCTCAAAAATGCTGCATCTCAAGTCTGGAAATCTTCTAAACATGATATCTCAAGAAGTAAAGCTTGGTTGAACTTCATATGTGATTTTGTACAAACTGCCTTATAGTTAATACAATAACCCTGGAGCAGGTTCAAGGTCATTAGAGGTCAACATAAGTGAACATTTTGTAAACATGTCATCTCTTATACAAGCCAAGCTTGGCTCAATTTCATACCTGCTATG
The DNA here is from genome assembly GCA_020650975.1 of Apostichopus californicus. Lineage (NCBI taxonomy): Eukaryota > Metazoa > Echinodermata > Holothuroidea > Aspidochirotida > Stichopodidae > Apostichopus > Apostichopus californicus. The sequence continues at coordinate 2,564 of JAIPMN010008161.1, forward strand.
CAGCACCATCCTACTGTGTACAAGAACCTTTTTCTTTGTTTTGGAGGTTAATGGTCGTTTGAGGTCAACAGAGCTCAAAGTCAGAACATTTTGCAAAACATGATGACACCAACCTGAAGCTTAAATTAAGCTAATGCTTGGTATGGGATATCTCTTAGTGAGTAAAGGAAGGTTGTTTTTCATGGAGGTCAAAGGGGTAGAGTGGTCAACAGAGGTGAGACCCTTAAAACCTTGTAAACTCCAAAACTGCAAACTTATAGCTTGAATGAACTTCATACTTACAGTAATGAGTGTATACAAATGCGCTGTTGTGTGTAGGTCAAAGGTCATTTGAGGTCACCAGAGGACAACCTAGTTAAGACAATAAATCCAATATCGATACTTGAATTGATTTCATAGAGATGAACCTCAGTAGACCATCCATGAATCCTTTTTTCATTATGGAGGTCAAGGATGTTTGTCGTTACTGTTGTTTTGATGTCCACAGTGGTCAAAATCTGAAGACATTTTAATCAAAGTAAGGTACATTAAAGTTTGGATGAAATCGATACCTGATATGTAGGTCCACAAGCTAATTCATAGAAGTAAGACAAACTATTACACACATAGTTTTTTCAACTTTACATGTTTTGATAACATCTCATCTGTAAACCTCCTATAAACCTGATGATATGTGTATTCGACTAAAATAAAAACTGCAATGCCCAACCACTATTATCTTTTCTTAGCTAGCCTAAAACATATTCTGGAAATTCAAGTTCAAATTCTAACAGGAGAGTTCTGCTCTTATGCTGCTTGAGTGAGAGTAATGTCTGTTGTCAAGGTGTTTCTTTAACTTTTCTTTAAGAGAAAACAATAAATACCTTACAATCTAGAAAAAGGTTTCATATGAATATTGTATAACTATATCTTCACTTCTTAAGGTATAGATAACTGAGGTCCACTCAGAACCTATGATTCAGGAAGAAAAAATGGTGGAACGCTTCATGTTAGGCATTGAAATATTGGTGCATAAGGTAATCATTTGTTGTTGTTTCAATGACAAATTGATTGCGAACTTAACACTAACTAAATGGATCTTTAAGCATGGACAGTAGTACTGATACATTTATAGATTTTTTAGTTTCTGGATGATACAGACCAGGAAAATTCAAACGATTGGAAAGAGTTAACACATTCATTGGTAATAAATACATATTCGGCAATTATAAATACTAATTGATTAGTGGTAAAATACCTATTCTTTAGTGGTAAATACGTATTCATCAGAGAAAGGCAGTTGATTTTGCTTGTGCTCAAAATTTTACTGATTTATGCTGATGCAATTTCTCCACAGATAGGTGTGTAGTTGAAAAGTGAAACCCTTTTTCACGTTTACTGAATAGGTATTGAACTTGTAGGAATATAAGGAATGTGCAAGTATTGTTTGTTGTTAGTGCTCACCAATATTGGCATTAATTCATCATATATTTAGAAAGAAAAAAAAATCTCTCTCCCATTCTCAGAGTGTTTTTACCCCAAAACTGTGAAAGTAAATCTATTTTAGGTAAATGTGGCGATTTATTGTTATTATTCTTGATCAAATGTTATCTATTTTGAGCGTCTCTTACAAATTATGGCTGGAATTGGTCTACCACGAAGTAGCAACCACATTTATCCATTTTCCTGCCAAAATTTAGCCAGCCTTTGTCTCTTGAGTCAATAACATTAGAATGATTGAGTCATTATTCTTTATATTTAGACTGTTAACAACATGACTATTGCTACATGATTTATACAAAACCTCATGTTCCCATGGCAATTGATCATCATGGTTATGAACATGAAATGCTTTGGTGTTTGTTTTTGTTTATAATGCCATTGGCAGAGTAACTTTCTTTTTGACAATATGTTCCTATTCTGAGTCCCTGAATATTTTAGAGGGAAAACTTCAAAAATGGGATATAATTCATGACATTGGATTTGATAATTCAATGTGAATTATGGTTCCTATAGAATACATACTGGACATTAGCAGCTCTGCAAGGACATTTCTTCTGCCTTGATATCTGTCATTGAAGAATGATGGCCACTGTGTCACAGATGGTCTAGACACTCTAGTATAATGGTGAACTCTGTCTGATGGCCACTGTAGCATGAGGGGCCTACATGCTCCAGTGTAATGATTAACTCTGTCTGATGGCCACTGTGGCATGAGGGGCCTAGACGCTGTAGTGTGATGGTGAACTCTGTTTGAATGACACTGTGGCATGAGGGGCCTAGACGCTCTAGTGTAATGGTGAACTCTGTTTGATGGACACTGTGGTATGAGGGCCTAGATGCTCCAGTGTAATGGTTAACTCTACTTGATGGACACTGTGGCATGAGGGGCCTAGATGCATAGTGTAATGGTGAACTCTGTCTGATGGCCACTGTGGCATGGGGGGCCTAGATGCTCTAGTGTAATTATGGTGAACTCTGTTGATGGACACTGTCACAGACTCTGTCTGATGGCCACTATGGCATGATGGGCCTAGATGCTTCAGTGTAATGGTGAACTCTGTCTGATGGCCACTGTGGCATGAGGGGCCTAGATGCTTATAGTGTAATTATGGTAAACTCTGATGGACACTGTCACAGATGGCCCAGATGCTCATGAGTGGCATAGATACTCTAGTGTAATGGTTAACTTTATTTGATGGCCATCATCGCATGATAGCCTAGATGTTTTGTGTAATGAAATTAGAATCAAGGTCAGATCATAATTAAAGTAGTAAGACAAATGAAGATTTAAACATCACATTGTTGTGTGTAAAGGGATTATGAGTTCATTCCACGGTCAATACTAAGATTCTTTCGTTGAGATAGGGGGAGGCGGATACTTAATTACATGAATAGAACAAAATATACTCACAATATAAACAAGTACTTTGAAACACTAAAATAAATGTAAAACCTGGATCAATCCGATCTTGATAGGTAGACCACATCGGTGTGTACAAGAACTCTGCTATGTATTGCAGAGGTCAACAGAGGTCAATGTCTGAAAACCATGTGAACATGATTATATCAACAGAAAAGTATGGTCAGAATTTTAGACTGTTGTGTGGTTTATGTGAGTGCAATGTCCCTGGTTGATCTATTGAAGTTAACAATGATTAAAACTTGAATTTTAATAAGGTGCTATGTTAATGGGATGACTCATGTAACATGTGGCAAGGAGTTACTATTATTTTCTGTTTAATTTTAGGTGGAGCTTTAAAAACAGCTGACAAAGGTGACAAGGAATCCTTACAGGCTGCTTGGTTTTCAATGGAACAATTAAGAAACAGTGCCCAGCACAACATCATGTTAAGGTAAATTGGTTGAGTGAATGATGTGTTGCACATCACATTGAAACCTAATATGTACTGCTGCCCATGTTCAGATAATGTAATACTGCATAGTACTAACCAACATCATGATATACACTAGAGTACTGTACATCCCCATGTCAAAATAATGTAATACAGCATAATACTAACCAACATCATATGGAGTGCTGCACACCCCCATGTTAAGATGATGTAATACAGCAAAGTACTAACCAACATCATCATATATACACTAGAGTACTGTACACCCCCATGTTAGGATAACATAATACAGCATAGTACTAACCAACATCATATAGAGTGCTGTACACCCCCATGTTTAGATGATGTAATACAGCAAAGTACTAACCAACATCATCATATATACACTAGAGTACTGTACACCCCCATGTTAAGATAATGTATTACAGCATAGTACTAACCAACATCATATAGAGTGCTGCACACCCCCATGTTTAGATGATGTAATACAGCATAGAACTAACCAACATCATAATGTATACACTAGAGTGCTGTACACCCCATGTTAAGATAATGTATTACAGCATAGTACTAACCAACATCATATAGAGTGCTGCACACCCCCATGTTTAGATGATGTAATACAGCATAGAACTAACCAACATCATCATATATACACTAGAGTGCTGTACACCCCCATGTTAAGATAATGTATTACAGCATAGTACTAACCAACATCATCATATATACACTAGAGTGCTGTACACCCCCATGTTAAGATAATGTTTTACAGCATAGTACTAACCAACATCATCATATATATAATAGAGTACTGCACAACATCAAGCTGCATAAGTTAATACAATGTAGTGCATTACTAAGATGTGTGTGTAGGTATAATACTTAATACCAGAAGATTCAATTTATTCCATTTACTTTCAGATCGAGTGATTTCCTTCCAATAGTCGAGAAAACGTTCCAGTACTTTACAAAGGTCCCGACAGAACGGTACCCTCCAATTCTACCTGTTCTTCAACCACACAAGCACATGTGTATGAGGATCATTCTGGTTAAGGCTACAGAGTAAGTTATGAAACTTGTTGCCCCTTCTCTTGTCACCTCTCTGAAACTGAAATAGCTTACATTGTTATCAAGGAACCAGCATTTATAGTTACTTTACCTGTACGACAATGATCTTATGAGAGGATGCTTGGAAGAACATCTCATGATTACCACTCGTTTCTCCATGGACAGTCTTCAGATTCACCTGATGAAGTTCATTTCAGTTACAGGGATTTATGAATTCATTTTGCTATTATAAGTTTGATCTTTGAATTTAACCGCTAGGTAAATTTAATTATCTTTTCAACTACTGATTCCTGTTTATTAGATGGACAAAAACCTGAGTTGATTAGATGAACAAGAATGATGATTTGTGGTAGTTGGGTAAAACAAAACACCTGAGTGGATTAACAAAGGCAGTTTATTATTAAAAGGACATTCAAAGGCCTCTTCAACATATCTAATGAACGGATATCTCAATCTTGTTCATTTTCACTGAGGAAAAAGTTAAACCAAAGTCCTGTGTAGGTAAATTTATGCAAGATTGCAGGACTGAACATTTCACTCCTTGCAGGATTTTCTTCAAAGGCGAACAATTTATCTTTGAGAAGATCCTGCCCTTCTAACATTTCTAATGTCTAGATCACACATGTTTGTATGTTTTACTTTTAATTTTACTGATTATTTTCCACAGAAATGAAATTCAAGTTTTACTAAATATGGAGGACACACCTCACTTCCCAACAATCAAAGATGCATGGCAGGCTGACGATTCATTGCATAGGCTGAGTATGGTGAGCTTATGTTTGTGTTCAGCTGTTGACAGGCTGACAGTGAACATCATGTCTTGTTTAAAGTTTGACTACAAGGGAGAGTGTTAGTCGTGTTATTACAAGATATTATCTGCTTTTAAATATGCTTAGTAATTGGAATGCTCCATTAAATGTTGAATGACACAAGTGTGACTGGGCTCTAGTTTGACATGTTTGATAAGTACTTTGAAACTCCAAAGACTGATAGAGAAATTAAATCGCCCGGTGTGTTCATTAGTTTCAGACAAGAAGGGTCAGAACAAGACCTGTGAGTACCCTTAGACAGACTGATGTAAGCTAGCATTTCACCCCTTACACACTACAAATATTTCATTTCATCTGCTAGCCCTTTGTGATATAATTATGTCCTAGTCATGTTTATTTCATCTCCTTTCAGGATGCCTTTGAATCCAAGAATTATCACGGCACAAAGCATATACTGTGTGTGGAGCACGTCGGTCAACCTCACCGGACTGCTGATGGCGTCTGCCTGAACCTTTTGACAGATGTTCAAACTAACAGAGAACTAGCAAACAGCAAATATATGTGGCACACAATCACGCACCCAGAGGTCCGGAGACTTGTGGTGGAGAGGCTGGAGTGGGGGATGGGTATACCATGTCCTTGATAATGGTCAAGCTTCCTTTCTTTTGCTCTTTGTAAAACCATTGTACATTTATTTTTCTATAAGCGAAGAACAGTTACATTTAACCAGAAGCAACGGAAAGGCTGTCTCAAGATGTTTCTTCTTTAAAGTGTTTTTCAAAGTGTCTTTCTGAATCATCCAGTTTTAATGGGTGCTATATGTAGGAAACATCATCAATTGTTAGAAACAGCGATAGGTAGCTGAAGAAAACATATAGTGTAAGAAACAGCGATAGGTAGCTGAAGAAAACATACAGTGTTAGAAACGGCAGTTGATAGTTGAAGAAAACATGCATTGCTAGAAACAGCTATTGATACCTGTTGAAACATAGTGTTATCAACAGCTATAGGTAGCTGAAGATAACATACAGTGTTAGAAACAGCAGTTGATAGTTGAAGAAAACATGCGTTGCTAGAAACAGCTATTGATACCTGTTGAAACATGGTGTTATCAACAGCTATAGGTAGCTGAAGAAAACAACCAGTGTAAGAAACAGCTTTAGGTAGTAGTAGAAACATGCAATGTTAGTAAGGGCTATAGGTAGCTGAAGAAAGAATGCATTGTTAGAAACAGTGATAGGTAGCTGTAGGTAACAGGCGATGGTTGATTCACTACTGATGATAAGAAGCTTAGTTCTAAAGGCAATGAATAAGGTGCTATGTTAATGGGATGACTCATGCTATTTCTCTTACATCTCACACACTTTGTCATTAATTCTCAGTTTTGTGTGGTCTGTTTCTTTCATTGTGAGTTCATGAACAAAGAACATGTAATCAATCAAACATAAAATAATCACAAATTTAAGCTTGAGCCGTTTCGAATTTATTTCACTCAAAGAAGTATTTGTCTACACTCATAGTGGTAAAGCCATGTCTTTGCAGGTTTCTAGCAACATAGCCAGTGTTAGGTAGTAACTACACGAGCGAAGCTATTGAATTTTGTTTTTTCAGAATTAGTTTACTTTGGCCGACACATACATGCAGGTACATATAAGTAACAGTTGCATGTGATCTGGATTAACTGAGCTTGCTGGTAGGACTGGGCGTAAAGTGTATTAAATCTTATGAAGCTTTCAATTAATGCTTGGATGATCGACATAAGGAAGTAGTCACCTTACCCCACACTATGGGTTGTGTTTTTTACAGATGACAGGTAGATTTTCATATTTATTATTGTAATGACTATAAATCTTAGAATACCTGGAGGTCTTTTGTCCTTTTGGGCACATCCTTGATATGTAACTTAATAAGAGTTAAAACAATTCAGTTTGGCTGTTGAAAGTGAAGAGATGAATGTGAATTCTGCATTCATGAAGGACTTCTCCTTAAGTCATTCTAAATCTTTCAATGTCATCTCCATAGAATGGTCTGAAGCAATCAAAATTGAATGAAGTGTGTTAACTTTTAAAGGTTGGTGTGAGACAATAGGTTACAGAATCATCATCCTTGGTTTCAAAGGTTTTACCAAGGAATTGTCCAAGAATTAAATTAAATTTGGATCAGCTTGTCAAACAAATAACACTTATGTCTAGCTACAGCAATGATGATATCCTGGTCACCTAGACATTTACCTATTATGGCATATGCATTAAAGTCATGAAAATACTTATATGAAGAATCTGATATTAATTAAAGGAGGCTTTGATGCCTTTCTGAGAGGGCAGTGTTTTATCTTCTTTCTTTAGAGGGCAGTGTTTTAGGGGCATTCAATTTCAAAAGTTAAAAATGGGAACATTTATTTCAATTCCATTGTTGAGAATATTTTATCACACTGACATAAAGGTTCTGGAGACAGTACACAACATTCTTTTATATCTACTCATTGCTACCCACATGACTTCATATTAAAATAAACTCAACCTATCATATAAGATTTTTCAGCCATGTTAAAACCAAATCAGTAATTATTAAAATCAAATTTTTCTCCTGATTTGTTTTGGAAGAAGGTTGCATATCATTTTCTGACTGCTTGCTTAATGACTCATTAAATCTTTCATTTAATGAATGAATGAATCTATAATGAATGAATATCTAATGAATGAATATCTAATGAATGAATATTTAATGAATGGTGTGTCATCCTGTGTAGCAGTGATTTCCTGTCTGTGCTTGTGTGTCTGTTTATGTCTGTGTGTCTGTTTGTTTCTTACCTTATCATTTCAATTTCCTAGCTGAAATAGTTTCTTTGTTTGGTTTGCTTGCTATATGTTTCATGACTTTCTCCAGATTGTTTTAGTTTCCTAAACATTGTGTTAAGTGAGGTTAGATGATGACATGCTATGCTGCATTATTTGCTCATATTTCACATTTTTTTTAAATGAGGGGCTGAATATACACAGAGTTATTGAAAATCACAAAACAAGTTTATTTGTTCAGTTTTATGAAGAAGAAACTTGCAGTTTTGACACTGAGTTTGTGTATTTATTGCACACTGCATGTCAATCTCGAAACCGTTTGCTTTACTTGTGACAAGATGATTTGTTTATGAGGAGTTTGCGAGAGAGGCAGTTAACTCATACTGGTATATTATCCTGTGGGAGCTCATTATTCTAACACAGAGTAGGTTTAAGTCTTCCTGTGATATAGGTGGGTAAAGTGAGCCCCTTATTCTAACACAGAGTGGGGTTAAGTCTTCCTGTGATATAGGTGGGTAAAGTGAGCTCCTTATTCTAACACAGAGTAGGTTTAAGTCTTTCTGTGAAATAGGTGGGTAAAGTGAGCTCCCTATTTCTAACACAGAGTAGGTTTAAGTCTTCCTGTGAAATAGGTGGGTAAAGTGAACTCCCTATTTGTAACACAGAGTAGGTTTAAGTCCTTCTGTGAAATAGGTGGGTAAAGTGAGCTCCTTATTCTAACACAGAGTGGGTTTAAGTCTTCCTGTAATATAGGTGGGTAAAGTGAGCTCCTTATTCTAACACAGATTGGGTTTAAGTCTTCTTGTGATTAGTGGGTCAAGTGAGCTCCTTATTTCTAACACAGAGTGGGTTTAAGTCTTCCTGTGAAATAGGTGGGTAAAGTAAGCTCCTTATTCTAACACAGTGGGTTTAAGTCTTCCTGTAATATAGGTGGGTAAAGTGAGCTCCTTATTCTAACACAGATTGGGTTTAAGTCTTCTTGTGATTAGTGGGTCAAGTGAGCTCCTTATT
>JAIPMN010008164.1:0-10730 GCA_020650975.1 Apostichopus californicus
CGGCTACCTGAGGATTCAATCCCCTGTAGGAACATGTCATTAATGGTATGGTTGGGAAGGTTAAAGTGTTCTTCAACCGGGGTCTCAGTCTTCATGGTGTTGACTGTGGATCTGTGACCATATAAGCGCTCCTTGGGTGTGGTTTTGGTTTCACTAACATACTGGATGCCGCACACTCTACAAGATATCAGATAGATGACATTAGAGGTTGAGCAAGTGATGTGACCCTTAGTCTTGTGTGTGACTTGCTTAGAGTCCTGTCCAGCAAGCAAGATTGTAGAACACTTACTAGAAACCTCACAAATATCAAGTAGAACCTAAAATTAAACATATTTTAATCTTGACATAAAACTTGTTGGCACAGTGGAACATGCAGCGTATGTATGAAATTTGCAAATGTGTAGCGGAAGTTCGACTATATATCGGAATTAGGATTCATTTCTCGAAATGTTGACGTTTTACCTCGAAGTAAATAATGAATCTCCGATAACAAGGTGCACCCTTCGATATGAAAATTCATAAATTCGAGATTCCGACTTTACCATCTATTTCATTGACAATGTCCCTTCGACGCCACCGTGGTTGGATAAACACAAAGTTAACATTTCAAATAAATTTAATTCAAATCGACTTGACCTTTATTCAACCAATAATAATAATAACTAGTCTTTTATGGCGCAGACTCCAACAAAGGTTGTTCAATGCGCTTTACGGGTGCTGAATGTACAAAAACTAATAGAGTTGAGAGAAAAAAAAAGTTTTAAGACAGCGCTTGAATTGAATAATATAATCTAAAGACCTAATTTCAACCGAGAGGGAGTTCCATAAAAAGTGGTGCAGCATTTAGAAAGCTACGGTCACCGAAAGATCTTGTACATGACATTGGAACCTGAAGTTGAAATTGATAATGCGAACGTATTGGTCTACATTTAGCTTGCTGATGTAAGAGAACATTAACTTGGTAGGTTGGGGTACCAGTTTTAATGGCACGAAAAACTAGAATGAGGATTTTATAGTCAATACGGAGTCTTATTGGTAACCAGTGTAGTTCTTCCAGTATAGGAGTGATGGGGGTAAACCTGTTCGCCCGATCGACGATTCAAGCAGCCGTGTTTTTGGAACCTTTGCAATCTCGATAGTTGAGATGTAGCTACACCAAATAGAAGAGAATTGCCATAATCCAGCCTAATCGAGATTACAGCATGAATAAGTTTCTCAGTAGCAGGCCTATCGAGATATTTTCTAAGTAGCCCCACCCGCCTAATATGAAACATTGTCGACTTAAATATGTGGTTGACTTGCTGATCCATAGCAAGGTGAGTGTTCATGACCTTGTCACCAATTCCTAAAGGAACCTGATTTGATCCCAATACATCATCATACCTACTTCGGAAAACAATTACCTTAGTTTTGTCATCGCTTAACTTAAGATAGTTATTGGACATCCATAGCCTGAATTCATGACTCCATCTTATATACAGCTAATTTAAGATGTTTTGTATCAAAGGCAACATAAAATTGTGTGTCATCAGCATACAACACAGGTAATATCATAAAAACTAATAATGTTTCCTAGCGAAGAGGTATATAGAGAAAACAGAACAGGACCGAGAATTGACCCTTGAGGTACCCCATGATGGAGATCATGAGTATTAGACATATTGCGTGACACTTGGATAAATTGTGATCGACTCTCCATGTAGGATCGAAACCAACGCAAAGCGACTCCGGGGAAGCCGAAATAAACCCCCAATTTATGGAGTAGAATACTATGGTCTACCGTGTCGAAAGCTGCGGACAAATCTAGTAAAACCAATGTTACACACATCCTGTTGTCAATTGCATTGAGGGTATCAATTTGAACGCTTAGAAAAGCTGTCTCTGTGCTAAAACCTGAACAGTATGCAGACTGGAAGGGATCAAGGCAGTTAGTATTCTCAATATGTGCTGCAACTTGACCAAGAACAGCTCTTTCAATAACTTTAGATACAAACGGTAAGTTAGACACTGGTCCGTAATTAATCAAGTAATTAATATCTAGTTTGTTCTTTTTTAGAACAGTTACTACAACTGCTTCTTTGCATGGACTAGGAAAACCACCACTAGCCATGGATCTGTTTACAATTGAACAAAGGAGAGAAATCATTTCAGATTTACAATCCTTAACCAACCATGTTGGTACAGGGTCAAGACTACAATGTTTAGATGAAAGTCCCGAAATTATTTTCACCACTTCGTCTGTAGAAAGTACACGAAAGTTAGAGAAACCTTCAGCTGTAGTACTGCCGAATGTTCCATGGTGGTGAGAACCAGAGTTAGATGGTTTAATATTCGCCCGGATATGTTCGATTTTCTTCGCAAAGTAATGAGCAAACTGTTCCGGTAATTCCGTTTCTGGTACATTGTCAGGAAAGCATGACTGTGATGATATAGATTCACCTGTAAGTTCTCTAATTACAGCAAAAGGCGCTTTTGTGTTGTGACAGCACTCAGTAATTCTGTTCTGAAAAAAATGACTTCCTGGACTATAAAATTAAGCAGGCAACTTTCCTACATTCGGCCTTATAGATTTCTTTGTCAATTGTTAATTTGGAATTACGGTACTTATTTTCGAGCTTTCTCCATATTTTCCGTTCGGAGACTATTACGTCAGATACACGGTGTAGGAGGAAAGTGAGGAAGTGAGGGGTGGGGGGGGGGGTGGGGTGACGACCAATCCTGCGTCTCTTGAATGGAACATACCTATCCAAGAGCTTACTCATTGAATTGTTATAGTATGCAACCTCACTGTCAATGTCTCCTTATCGGGAGTGAGAACGGTAAAGGAGCTCGGATTTGAAGGCATCTATAGGAAAGTTGCGGAAACTTCGAGACATGATGTAGGTCTCTTTCGGTGAGGGCTTGGATAAATCCAATGTCGCAAGCACAGCATGATGGTCACTGAAATCCCACTGATTAAATTTTGATCATTTCTATTGATAAGAAGGTCAAGTGTATGACCACCAACATGTGTCGGATCAACAACATTTTGTCGAAGATCGAATGTCTCAAGGGTTTGGAGAAAATTAGCAGCCGACGAGTCTTGGGGTTTCTCGACGTGAAAATTGAAGTCCCCATAAATTAGTATAGTATCTTGTGATGTGCAAATATTTTCAAGAAGTTAGTGAAATTCTTGTTGGAATAGTGATAATGTGAGACCGTTCTTCCGAGATGGGGCAGGACGGTAGATAGAATACAATCTGAAAGTACAACCCACCCTCACAACGTATGCACAGACTTTCAAATAAGTCAAAAACAGTAGATGGTTCAATTACTGGACTTAAGTCCGCGGAACAGACTACGGCGATCCCACCTCCTCGAAAGCTTCTACAGAAACGGGATGGTTAGAAATCGAAAAAGGGTGTTATCTCGTTTACAATTACAGAGTCACTTTCTTGTAACCATGTCTCCGTGAAGACGGCTTTGTCTAGGGAACTGTCTGTAATAAAATCATAAATTGTGGCTGTTTATTTCTGACAGATCGGCAGTTCAGTAGACCAAGTTTAGTAGGCCTTTGGCTATGGTAGATAGTATTGTAATCACGTTTGGTATGAGAACTTCATTGCTTCCCACGAAAGCGTAGTAATCCGTTCTCCTGTAAGACACAAAGGAGAGTTCTGTTAGGTTTTGTGTTTAAGACCCTTGACCTACTACTTCAGCAGCTTAGTTCTACTGTAAAAAAAATAGTGTCTCCGTGGATTGTCATAGAAACGATGGTACAGAAACACACTAATAGACGAAACCACAACAGAAAAAACATCAAATGATGTGTGAAAAAACACGAGAAATCACAAAAAAATACAACGAGCAAAGTCTCGGCTCCAATGGCAACATCCATGACGATGTTCATGAAAACCCGAATAAATTATCAACGGAGGGTAACAACGGTGAAATTAAGCTGCCCGAAGCAGCACCCTTGGGGCAGCTGAGACAGCGCCAATAGGCAAAATATATTAAAAATGATGGTAATACATTAGGCAGATGGTTAAGGAGTTATCTTTACAAATATAACCATAAACCCAGCCCCCCCCCCCCCCCCGTCCACACACACATACTCTCGGATTGACAAATTTAAGGTATATCATTAATTTGCATAAGGTATTTGTTTACATTACGTTTAAAAGATGTTATAGACTTAGCTTCTTTAAGTGACGTTGGTAGGCTGTTCCAAACTTGTCTGGGATTTACCATAGACTAAACTAGAACAACGCGTACTCTCTTGTCCTCCCTCTTCTTTGTCTGTTTATAGATTTGGGGATTTCTACAAGATGGCTGCATCTGCTGTTGCTGACCCTGGTCGAAAGTGTATATTATGTGCGGCTACAAAAACACCCTTAGAGTCCGACAATGATAGACTACCAACCATAGAACTATCGGAATGTGTAGTTGAAGTAGCTGGCAAATATGTATCTTTCGACCAAGCTACACGAGGATCCATCGACGAGTATTTCCCAAATCTGGAGACCGATACTTATAAGATTCCATCAGCATTTGTTTACAACCAGGATGAACGACTGGACTATGTTCCTGATAAACAAGTTCCAAAACTGCCAAAAGAGATTCAACAGAGTCTGAAGGGACATAAAACCCCCGAAGAGGTCTAGTAAAATTATTGCGATATTCTTATTATCGTCGTAATCAGTCTTAAACTATATGTTCTGCGAGAGAGTGGGTTAGGGAGAGGAGGGTAATTGGTAGGGATAATTATGTAATACACGTATGCAGTATTGCTAACCCTTTCAAACCAAAAGTATCCAAGTTTTAAGCCCACCCCGATGGCAGAAATAGTGAATGAAACTCTAATGATGGCAACAATGGTAATGGGTATTTGCTAATAAAAAGATGATAGAATGAAACAGCTCAGACCACATGTTTTTTTTTTAATAGCTTAACTGTATTCCATTTATTTCAGGTTTGAATATTAGTTTTCTTATTGAACAGAAACCGTTTCCATGTTCTACTTCAGAGGAGCGTTTCAAAAGCAATAAAATCATTAATTCATTTTAGCTAAAGTAATATGTAAAATTACAGAACTCACAGAATTAAAAGACATTTGAAATGAGAAACTTCGTCAGTACTATTTATTTCCTGAAGTTAATTATTCAATTTATTTGTTTATTTTCTAGATTCTGTCAGATCGAAGTCAGAAAGAGGCAGTGGAGAATATTGCTCGTGCTATTAGTTCATGGGGGAAGGGGAATAAAGAACCAATGTTAGTTTTGAGTGAATTCAAGTTTATTTCCTTTTTGAAACACGTGAAGAAGAAAAAAGAAGATACTAAATATGAAGCACTAGAACGTTACGATATATGTGACGTCAATGGTGAGCATGATATTGTCGTCATAAACATGAAGTTAGGCGTAATTTTCTTTCAGGTGAAATCAGTAGCTGAATCGTCTAAACGAACTACGCAACACACGCAACTTAAACGTGCTTTCAAACAAGTAGTCAAAGATATACATGCCATGAAAACAATGAACCGGGATTTACTTTTCGTTGAATCGCTACCAATGCTAAAGTTTATTGCGGTTCCAAATTTGACGAATGGATGTCTTATTGATGTCTGTGCGGAACACGATAGCATCATTTTAAGAAGTGATCAAATAGCTAATGACGATTCGTTCAGCAGATGGTGGATGAGCAATGTACAAGAACATTTACAAAGAGAAGACCCTGCGATGACAACTTCACAGTATCGAGACCTCTGTGGTCGATACATTGGACTCGCTTCTTCTGTTAAATATCGCACCCTCTCAGACGCCATCAGTAAAATGGGATCCAAAGTAAGCAAATTGAAGCTTAATGAAGAACAGAAAGAAATATTAAGAGTAGCACCGTCATTAAACATTCTTCTTGGAGTCTTCGGAACCGGGAAATCTCTACTAGTGATCGAGAAGGCCAAGAGTTTGGCAAGCTCTGGTATTGTATACGTCATATCGTTTGCAGCCGTTTCCGATGGCACTGGAAAGGTAAAAGCAGAGAAGGACAACTGTGTGGCTTTTCTACAAGATATGTTGAGTAAAGACGGAACAAGACCGGAGATACACATCAAAAGCTTTCTCGAACACATTAAGGACATTGAAAGCTCCGTAAGTATTGAATTTCCAGAGCTTCCTTTCCAGCTGACACCGGATTTATTGTGTGCAGTTATTAGGATCACTGTTCAGATGCATCCTTCACAGACAGTCCATTTCCTACTTGATGAAATACCACTTTGTATTGGTAAATCTAAAGGTGGTTGGAATCAACTGGAAGCGTTCCTCAAGTACAATACATCCATGACTGTGTGGATGACCATCTCATGTTGTTCATATGCGTTGAAAGTGGGTGAAGATTTCTCATGTTTATATGAACATCTTCCAGATTCATTCAAGAAAAATATCCTCACGCAATGTATGAGGACATCAATGAATGGCTTTAAGCTAGTGCAGGCTGTGAGAAAGTTCAAAGGTGATGGGCTTTTTAATATCACAAAATCCGGTAACGCCATTGATGGACCAATCCCAATATGGTACGAATTAACATCCTGCGAATGTCCTCGAACCGATGACCCTTTGTCGCTTTACGGCTGCCGTTGCGTTGGTGTCCATAGACTGAAGAACATCCTGTGTTCCATTATGGGAGGGGAGGTTCATGGTATCAATTTGAATGATGTGGCAATAATACTACATGACACCTATCATAAAATGACACAATTTTTGGCAAGGGCGGTAGAAGAGGCTTGTGGTTCTTTGAGCATCGATGTCAATTACAAAGTAAGTAGTGTTGCCAAGCGGTCTGAAGGTCTTGGAACTGCCAACGCAGAGAATGGATCTAAAGGTGCAGTAACGTTAGTTGACTTCTGGAGTTACAAAGGTAATGAAAAGAAAGCCGTGGTTTACATTGATCCGTATGGTGGACCACTGGTCTGGAATATCACCTCAAGGTGGCATGGATACCAAGACGTAGCAGGAACACTTTCGCGTGCTCTAGCTCAGATATTTTACATCACGTGGCCTAAAGAAGAACAAGATGTTTTCTTGCTTGATTTGGAAGAATTCTTAGATATGACAGCTCCAACGTCAGCCGATCCGTTAGGAATCAATTTTAAAGTTGGAATAGCACAGGGAATGAGAAATGGACGAAGGGGTCATAAATGGGAACATAGGAAGTTCATGGATTACCTGGTTGAGGAAAACGTTATTACACGGTACGAAGTTCTGCCTTCGTCAATATGATCCGATCCGATCGAAGGAAAATCGAGGGAAATTCGGGAGGCTAGATTTCATAACTTAATCAAATTGCAAAGGTTAAAACCAAAATCATCATAACATTACTTTCTTTACGGCGAAGATACTATTTTCAAATTTGGTAATACGTTGTGATTGTATCTGACAATGACATGATGTAACTATGACGAATTGAGCAGTGTAACTATGACTATGTAACTATGACGAATTGAGCAGTTTTTGTTTCTCGGTATCATAATGAAATCCTGAGGTTAAAAATGATAAAAAAAAAAAAGGATATTGACACCTAGGCGAGTAAAATTTTGATTAGCGTCTGCCCTTTAGTCTTTTAAATTACATTTTCTGCCACCAAAATATCCCTTTAAATAAACTTGAAAGGTAACTTCCGGTCAGCGACGTAGCCAGGAATTGCAAGGAGGAGGGGGCACATTTTGCGATTGATATGGGGGGTCTAAGGGGAGGGGGTGTCCCCCTTATACAAGTCATTTTTGAACAATTGAAGGTCCTTAGATGCGATCTGGTGCAATGTTTTGCCAGTTTCATCATAATCATATGATATCATATTAACAGCAGATTTTGTTTCCGGTTATTCTTTTACATGTTCTTTTACATATTATATCAGAAAGATCAAAAATAGTGCTCTTTTACAATTTTCCAGTAGGTTGATTCTTGTTTATTGTCCAATGTCTGGACTTTAATACATTTGACGAACTTTTAACTGATGGACAATATAAACTTTCATATTTAGCCGTGTAATAATTAATTATAGGAAGCTCGTATCACGTACGATTGCTAGCTCAGCTTCATAACATGCTGTTCGTGCAACAACTTATGACGAATCATATAGAAAGGATGAGAACGCACGTTGTCGTCGTCGTTGTGCATACAGTTCGTGACACTCCATCGAGTGCGGTTAGGTAAGCTATATGTATTTTATTTACGCAGTGCCAACTGTAGGCTGGTAATAGGGAATAGGCTAAATTTAGCTAATTGCATCTGCCAAAGCAAGTAGCTGAATAAGTAGGCCTGAATGTTACTACGATTAAAATCGAGTTAACGGAGCTGAAGAGTATTCAAGATCAAAAGAGCACCGACAAAATACCATGCCAAAAAAAAAAGTTAAACAAAAAATCGACACTGAAAGGGGGAGCAGTCGCTCCCCCCCCCCCCCTCCCTGGCTACCTCCCTGCTTCCGGTACATTGTATAATCGAGTAACGTTAACTGAAATGACACAATTATGTCATCAGAAATGTTTTTAAATATGATGGTTTTCAACTAAGGGCTAAACATTAAGACTAGATTAAAGGTGGGCTTGAGGCAGAAACTGTTTCTTGGTATGTTATAGGCCAAGAAAAAAGATTATTTGGGTGCTATAGTAACTTTTCTATAGACCATCCGGTGTTTAAGATTTTCACCTTTAATATATGCTAAAAATCTGGAATGCTCCTTTAAGGCTCAATAAATGACGCACTCGGTTCTTGCATGTTTAAATGTTAACTTTAATCTATTTGTTTTAAATTCTTAAACAAGTGAATGTAATGCATTGCCGTAAAGATACTATTTGAAGTCATACAAGTTATATGTTTTACTATTGAGTTTATGCTGTATCTGAGGAACTGACCTAATGGTATGTATAATATATGTATTGTTACGAAGTCCAGATATTATGGATTGGGTAAACGAACACAATAAAGTAGATAAGAGAGGTATTGTCTTTAAAATGAATCTAATCCGTGTCTCTTGGTAAAAAAACATATAACTTAGCATAAATGCATTACATACCGGTATACTTAAAGTTAGCTTAAAGACAAATGTACCTCGGCTACCGCTGGACTCTTCGTCGGGGTGTCACATACCAGGGAAGTCGGTGTTCGCTCAATTAACAGGGCGGGTGTGTCTGGAAGCTTCAGGAAGGCGCTTTAAGTAAATAACAGTTCCGGAAGAGAACAGGACCATGTAAGGTAAATAACAGTTCCAGAACAAAGCACGAACATGGTGGTATCCAAAAGAGAATTAAGACAGAGTCACACATAGATTTGTTGGCATGGTGAAGAAAGGCCGGAACGGAAAGGTGGGTTTTTGTTAGTGCTAGGCAGACTTCATGGTTGTTTCGACGTGGCGTGACGTACAGGCTGGTGTCACTGGGAGAAGAGACCGAGCCACTCCTTGCAAACTAATTAATATGACATTCTGTGAGGTTACTCGACCGTAACTTGGAACTGCACTGATTGTGCTCTACATTTACAAATTAGCATAATAATACATAACCATTTAAGACGTGCATAACAGCAATTAGGGTAGCAAACCTTTACAGTAACATGCTGCATCATTACAGTATATATAATAAATAATTTATTTATATAATATAAATAAATGTAATTATATAACATAAGTAAAATGAACAACGGAAAACTGAAAGGGAACTTATAAACAATGGCAAAGAGCATAGAAATTTACGGTTAGAATTAACGGCATTCGAACCAGTGGCCTCTGGATTACAAACCCAGTGCTCTATACCAATTACAATACCAACATGCATTTCTTAAGCGCCGTATCAGAGAACGCAGCGCTGTACAAGAAAAACCAAAAAATACACAATACAAAAATAAGAACATTACTACACTACGACATTGAGAACACATACACACCTAATAGGCCTAGAAACCAAAATATACAAAGATCGACCAGGAAGGTGAGTTTTATTATGGGAATTGAATATTTGAATGGATTTGGCTTCCCATGATGTTTCGTGGGAGATCATTCCAAAAGCGTCATTCCAAAAATACTCGGTACTCGATCCCAAAATGCCCTTACATTTTGCGAAAGTTCTTGATACGCTTATCAATGTACTTGACCAAAACACTGGTCATGAACTCGGAATTTTCTGACTTGATTTCTTTTGACTCGGCTTTTGTTTCTGACTTCAGAGGGCAAAGATTCGGTTCTATTGGACTACATTGCAGACAGACCAACATATTAAATTGTACCAATCAGATTGTAAACATTTGCTTTTCGGAAACAGAAGTAATGATGGCGCTATGTACATTTGAAAAATACTTATCCGTGTTAAGTTGGAACTCACCTTAATTAGTCAGTTCAGTTTAATTTGTTAATTTTAATATGTCAAATCTTATACTTTAGACTACATCGATTTCAGTACATATAGATCAGATCGGGGAGTTGTAACAGACTTATAAATCCCTGGTCAGACTTAAAAGCACTCGTATAAACCTTCATTCTTTCGTTGTTGACTAAGTCTGTCCTGAATCAACAAAGCTATAAGGGTACATATTTAAAGTACTCCCTAACAAATCCAATATTATAGTGGTTGCATAATTTTAAACATAGCGCCATATCCTTCTCCTTCTCCTTCTCCTTCTCCTTCTCCTTCTCCTTCTCCTTCTCCTTCTCCTTCTCCTTCTCCTTCTCCTTCTCCTTCTCCTTCTCCTTCTCCTTCTCCT
>JAIPMN010008166.1:729-27427 GCA_020650975.1 Apostichopus californicus
TTTAAGGTCCCTAAGGTCCCACACATAAGGTGTACATTCTGGTCCCGCAAATCAGGTCCAACAATTGTTGATGCAAAACGTACCAAGTTGCTGGTCCCAATATTATTGTGGAGGTGAGTATGTGTGTGTGTGTGTGTGTGTGAATGTGTAAAACACGATGTGGTGTTAGGCTAGCATGTGGTCGAAGATAGCAGTAATAATGAAAGTATTCCATGGATAGTTTAGTTCCAGCCAACTGCCTTACAATTTGAGCAAATAAACAGATTCTTAGGCTAGCTTTCTCCCATTGACTTAGGCTGGTGGTTGACAACCATTTGTTCAATTATAGCAGCAATAACGAAAGTATTCGGTGAATATTTTAGTGCCGGCTAACTGCAACACAATTTAAGCGAATAAACAGATGGTTAGGCTAGATTTCCATGTTGACTATTTGTGATTTTAGCCTACCATGTGGTCGGTAATTTGTGGGCATTTTACGCAAACATAGTTTGTCGAGTGCACGTGCCTTTGTTGTCATCAAGCAGCTAACTCTGGTAGTCCATATCAAGTGCTTTTCTCTCATAGTTGTAGCTACTGTATACGTTCGTGCATGCGTAAATATTGGAATTCTCAAAATTGCTATATATTGTTCATTCATTTGCTAATAGAAGGAAAGACTGGCAATGAAATTTACGGGATGTTAAGATGGATTATAGACGGGAAAACAAACAAGAATATTCAATGCTCTTTACTAAACGTTTATTCCAAATGCGATCGTTTAGCGATGAATCACTACACGGTCACAACCATAATGTATGTTTAATTCGAGTTGAGAGCTGAAATTTATTACGAGAAATCCCGACTTGGCAACTTTGGACATGCAGGATTTGAAATCAAAGTGCGGGAATCGCGCAATCCCGCGGCTAATGCGAACCCTGGATCGTAGTAAAAGAAAAAGTCAGAAGTATTTTTTGGCGAGGTGTTTCTTTATTTCATGTCCATTTGCATATTTATTATACATCAAAATATGTAATTCAGTTGTTCATTACAACAGGATTATCGTTTGAAAACGTATATTTCGGAGATGTATTGTAAGGTGGCATAGTGATCTGCCATTTATATACATTTTACATTGTGTTTGGCTAGTGACGTATATCAAATTACAGTAAGACGCATATATTCTGCAGCTCCTTAGTCAAATCCCCCACCCCCCTAAAAAAAAGACCATAACAACCAACGAGTAAATGATACATGAGCAAGAAGGGCGGTGTGAAATATTAATACCCATCATGCACCCAATCACTAGCCTGTAACGGTGACCGGACAACTCCCCCCTGGACAATTACCCCCGGACAATTACCCCCAGACAACTCCCCCTGGACAATTACCACCCGGACAATTCCTACCCAGACAATTCCCACCCGGACAGTTCCCACCCCAGAAAATTAACCTCCCGGACAATTCCCATCCCGGTCAACTCCCCCCCCCCCCGGACAGTTACCCTCCGGACAATTACCTTCCAGGACAATTTCCACCGGAAAATTTCCCTCGGACAATTGCCCACAGATAATTGTCAATCGGGAACACCCAATTGGGACGATTTTATAACGCTAAGTACCAATAAAAACTGTGCGTGTGTACTATATTATTTATATTAGCATAACCAACAAGCCCAACTCAACTGAGAAAAAAATAATCGCGAAGTTAAAGATATCAACAACGCGTATCTTTGTGCGCGATTCTCATGCATTAGTGATATATTGATTTATTTCCGCTTTCTGTGTGTAAACCATGTCTGCCCTGTAGAGAGTGACTTTCGCTTAAATTTTTCCACATAAAGGAGTGAGATATGGGTTTACTTTGGTCTACTTGCATAGATATCTGAATTACCACTTTCTTCCTGTCACTCTACCAAGGTAATAATTTCGCAATGTAGTAAAATACGAACACCGTTGAATTGAAAAGCTTTTATAGCAAAACGACTGTATTTTATAGGATACAAAGTACCAAAACACTTTCTTGTTTCGCGTGCATTGTGTATACTATAGCTTAACTGACACAATGATAATATTTTGGGCGTACGTCAATTTGGTATATTTTTGGAAAAATAGATTTGGCGCGATTCGCGCGAACAAGCTGCATTGATGCTGTGAGAATTAATTACTCATTGCACACGCATGTTAGCTAGATAACCTTAACATTTTGTGCGCGATTGGGCGGGGCTCCGAACAATTTCTTTAAACACTTATATCTCGGCAACCGTCTGTCCGATTTTGTGCAAACTTGTTTTGATGGCATTTTTGGGAGGGGGGTGTACATATGTAGGTTAGAATTCTAATGCATGTCATTAATATTCTTGATGGGCGTGGCCAAATGTAATTTCGCTGAAAATTGCTCAGAACCACTTTTTGATTCCTTGCCAGAGGCAAACTGAAGATGTGCAGGCATGCATGTATGTGTGTGTCTGTGATGCCGGTTGTAACCACTCTAAGTGGATTACGCAAGTTCAGATCATTCTCATACTTCGGTGGGGGATTACCCATAGTGAGTAGATGATTCTTATTGTTTTTGGTTAAGGTCAAATGTCACCTTAGGTCAACAGAGGTAGGTCAAACAATTATATCTGGCTTCAAATCCAAAGGCAATTATTAGTTATTAGTATATAAGTTATGCATTATACCCAGCCACTATACATTCCTCATTTATGTTGTGTTACAGTAAATGTATACCCAAATTGCATGCATGGTAACTGGCTTGTGCAAAAATGTGTTCGCGCGATTCACGTGCACTAGCTAGGTTGATATGTGTGATAGTTTTTTCTCCCTTCTATGCATTGTAGCTTAATAGCACAACATTTTCCGTCAGTCCTTTCAACGGCCCACTTCGTATGCACGGTAGCCAGCAACTGCACCATTTTTTGTACGCTCACTCGCTGCACTTCTGCTGTCAGTGATACTTTGCGCATTTTTCATGCATGAAAGCTGGATATCAGAACTTTTCGCTCGCTTTGCGCGCGTTTTTATCCTTGGTATCACGTATCCTTGATATAGGCTACATCAGAAACCTCCACTCCAACATGACCTATAAACGACTCATGATGCAACCATTCCAAAAATGCGCTGTTTTGCTCGCGCTTTGAGCTCGCAATGGGTATATTTGGCATGGCCATTGCAATCCCCCCCCCACCCCCTGTCACGAAACCCAAAATACGCCACTGTTTGTAAGGTTAATTAAGGTAACTCATTGTTTCAACAAGAAGAACGGCAACTGTTTGAAGGAAGCTGACGTGAACGTCGAATAGACATTGATGAACTACATAATATTGATGACTAATCGTGTAAGAGCATTTAAATCAGTTACAGAACTGACGGCATACAATCCCCGCCAAAAAATACACGGGAGAAACCCCGTCCCCCTTATCAATGTTGGAAACTGCGAGACTGCGAGACCAACATGGCGTTTTCAACCCCAACATTGATTGATGGGGGTGGGGAGACAGCCAATATGCATGCACTTTATTCATGGTACTGTTGTCCCATCATTTTTGGCGGGGATTGTAGACACCTGAGACATAAACAAATTGAGACGGAGTCGTGGATCGTTAAGTTGTCTTACGAGCAAAAACGACTTCTAAAACTTTCAAGAATTCAAACATAAATTACGCAAAACAAAAAACTGCAAATTCTTGTCAGTCAAAACAAGCGATGTAAAAGGCGAAACACACAAAACACAACACACAAAACACAAGTGAAGAGCAACCAATTTCAAAGAATAAACGGTTTTCTAATAAAAAAAAACGAAAAACTTCACCTTTAGCTTTTAGCTAACAATGCCACTGGACTTACCAGAGGTCATACCGGTCTGACGAACTGGCGAATCTTTAGTATACCATTTTAAAGAGTTGAAATTTATTCTGATGATACTTCTCAAAATATAAACCAGAAAGCCAGTGGGCATATTGTGATTCCTTGCCAATTGAGATTATAATCCCAAGCTTTCGTCATTGTTGATTAAATTGATCAACAAGGTTCTTTCACTGACTGTGGACCTACCTATACTAGATATGTTTACAAGCTATTTGTAGCAAAAATCAACCTTAAACCTTGCCTCCTAATAAATGTGCATAATATCACATTGAACACAGGCGCATAGCCAGGAATTTGCCAAGGTAGGGGCGAACCTGTAGGCAAACTATCAGAGCCGTAGAATCTGCAATGAAAACTATCTAAGGGTAGCGCCATCATGATTGGCGCGAAGTGTACATGAAAATTTTGGCTGAAAATGCCTCCCAGATCGCTTGAAATGGCACTTCCCAGGCCTTGTAAGTTGCATCAAAGCTTTAAATTACTCGCGATATCATAAAAACATACAAACAAAATAATCTCAAGGGGAGAAAGGGGCGGTTCCCCCCTTCGCCCCCCCACCATTGGCTACGCGCCTGCTTGAACATACATTATCATGTACCCGCTATATACCAACACCTCAAGAGAGCACTCTTCCCAGAGTGGCAAGTTCGAAAAACTTGTTTAAATATTTATTCTTCAAGCAGAATGGCGTACTTTTAGATTGGTACATTATGACACGCATAGATCATTTTGAAGTGCCGAGATTGCTGGTGTAGCCTGCATTATGTTTATCAAGAATGCATGGAACTAAGGATAAATACGCTCGCGAAGCGCGCAAACATCTGTTTTAGCGAGCTACCATGCATGCGAAATGCGTAAAAATATCATAGTAGAAGTCCATTTTGTGCGCGCCGAGCGCAGAGAGAATTGTAGTTGCTACTATCATGAGTCAACATAATGAGCAAATGAAAAGACTATGACATTAACAGTGTAGCTAATGCGCGCGAAAGCGAGCGTAAAGTTCTGTGGTAGCTAGCTAAAATGCATGCGAAAGAGAGATAAAAGCTATCACAGTATCAACCTAGGTAGCGAACATTTCTCTGGTCTAGCCATCTATCATGCGTTCAAATTGCGCAAAAACTAACGCATCATAAACGCTGAATATTCTAGTTCTGTCGAAAAATACACATGTGGATGCAAGCATATGGCCACTGATAAAGACGCTGTAAACGGTCGCGAAGCGGGCAAAGTTCTGAGGTGATATTAAGTCATATACACCTCATCCCAATCCCTACTCCAAAATGTAACTTTTTAAACTTTTTATCGACTTGTGATTGATGGTCAGGGGCATGTGCAGAAATTTCCACAGGAGGTGGGGGTGTCCAAAATGTGATGAAATGTAATGATCGCCGTCCTGGGGAAGGGGTCTAAGTATAAATTTCCGAGGAGGGGGCTTGTTCGGGGGAACATTGTCCGGGGGCAATTGTCATGGGTGGGAATTGTCCGGAGTGGGAATCGTCCGGGGGATAACCGTCCGGGGGATATCGTCCAGGGGGAGTTGCCCGGGAACCCCTCTTTCCGTTTCTGCTTAGTAATTCATTTGTATGGTTTTAACTCACTTAAACGACTACAATGAACCCTATAACGTCTACAGTTTTTGTTAGACGTCTGTAGACAATATGGTGGACCATACAGTTGATAAATTCAATAAACAACATCACTGATCTTTTCTTGTATTTACGCGTTGACCGATGAATAAAACTACTTGAATTGTATCTGAATCCCTCTTAACTACTACTTGCACATAGATGAGTGGTTACTCTAATATTTAATTTTTCTTTATGACAGTTTAGTATCTCAGCGAAAATCAAACAAAAATATTTAGTTAAAACTTCGACAGATAACACGCGTTAAATGGAACAAAGTATACATCGTGATATAAAACTGTACCGAATCGATACACAATATGTATATTGATGGCTTGAAAATTAAACTAGTACTCATCTAATAAGCATATATCCTGTTTTATGCACATTTCGCTTTGTATGCAGATTTACAGACCAACAATGTAAATTAGATATTTTACTTTGATAGTTTAATGTTATTAAAGGGTGTGATGCGAAGTCCCCGGAAGCTGCAGAATTTTTAGGTAAGGTTGTCAGGAAGAAGCCTAACTTCAACATTTTACAGAATGTTTCTGAGAGCTCAAACCGAGTCGAGGGGCTTTCTCTGGAATATATTTCAAGCCCTGGTTGGTTCCACGAGGGGAAGCCCCCTGAAGTGTTTGCGTTTGGTGATATCCCTTGTTCTCTCGTAGCGAGTTTAAAGCACTAAAACACAAAACAGATGTAATATATAAATGATGGTTTTCTATAATGTATTCCAAGCAGGCTGGTGGAGATCCACTGGACTTAAGCTGCACCCTCTGAAGATATTTTTCGTTCTCTTGAAGAAATTTTGAAACAAAGAAATCTATCTATGAGAAGAACCCAATTTTCAGCGGATAGTAGTGTTAGGCTCCGGTGGTGGGGTGGGGGGGGGGGAGGGGAGGTCAGGGGCGAAGCCTCTGGAAGCTGCTTCATTTTATTAGCCTAATAGTATCTAAATATGAGGAAATGTAGGCGTAAGGGAGTTACAGACAGACCGATTCTGTTTTCTTTTCTTCGTTTTTGTATTATAACTCTTACTTTCGTAGGTGTATAAATGGAAAAATATAATATGGTTTTAAATTCACATATAGTTTTAAATGCTTCCCCTCATATCATTACCCACATTTTATTTCTACTATTATTTTTTCAAGGCAAATCATGCATGTATGTTAATGTTCGCCAATACATATAGATACAATAGATTGTACTCTTTCCAAGCGCCGATCAAGGGGTAATGGGGAGTCTCCCACCACCACGCATTTCAAGCTAACTTAGAATAGTTAAAACACAATGTTGCATTAAGACTTAGATATTGGACATTAATCAAGTCATATAAGTCAAACAATGCCCCAGAAGTTATCATTTGAAGTCTAAACGTCCCCTTTCCTGGGAAAGACCACATGTGTGGATGTGTTTAAATGTGTGTGTTTGTTTAATGGGGGGGGGGGGGAATTACACTCCGAGGGGCACAACATTACTTCATAAACTTACACAATCATTGTCGCTGTGTTATTGAGTTGCCCAGAGTGTATGATACCACTTCTTTTGGGAAAGAGATTTAAAGCATCAATTGATGTGATGGCTACTCACAAAACATCTTAGAGTGCAGTGATCTCGAAAGAGCGAAATGAAAGGAACATGACCTTAAATCAGCTTAACCTAGCAATAGTTAGTGTTATTACATTTCTATTATTCGGTCCGTTGTTTACTAGATCACCAGACTCTGTTCTGGGTGTCTCCTTCATATAAAATAGCAATCATGTGTTGCTGATTTATTACTCTCTTGTATGTGAATCAACAACAATCAACAAGTCAAAAGAAATTCACATAGTTCGTAAAGCCTTTCATTAAATGTAAGAAATTTGAAGTGTGTCCATTATGACGTCATTGTAACAATACCTTTCACATTTCTTGATTTCAAGGATGATGGAATGGATCCAACCGGAATAGTGCTTGGTATAGTGTAGCCATATTGAAACCTATGGAGAGAAGAAGAGTAATCATCGTGTAAGGTGTAGAAGACGTAAAGGATGTCCTCCTAGTCAAGTTTATTGTTTACTAAATCAATGATGATAAACAAAGTAAACAACACATAACAAGGAAATAAATCACATTTGATTGATCATTCTTATCAGAATTAATTATAGTCATAAGTCTTGTATTTCAACGATTTCAAGAAAATAAATTAGAATGGATATAGTAATGTAGATAATAATGATGATAGTTGGAACTGCTGTATGTAAATTATATAATAATTGTGAAAAGTATAGCCGTCCACATTATCAGAATTGGCAGAATTGTTGATATGTTTAACTTTAAATTCATGTAATGTAATTGTTTTCAAACATATAGAAAAACATCATGGTACACAAAAACAGAGTAAATACAGGTTCCTTGTAACAACCGCACGCCCGCATCACGTGGTTGACATCGTGTGCTACATATTAAATGTTCAACTTAATGGTTGTATGACAAACCTGCAAACACTTGCACAGAAATGGAGAAAGAATGGAAAGGCGATAATAATATTAATAATTATAATCATAATCATAATCATAATCATAATCATAATCATAATCATAATCATAGTCATAGTCATAGTCATAGTCATAGTCATAGTCATAGTCATAGTCATAGTCGTAGTCGTAGTCATAGTCATAATAACAATAATAATAACAACAACAATAACAACAATAATAACAACAATAATAACAACAACAATAATAACAACAATAATGATAATAATAATAATTATAATAATAATAATAACAATAATAATGATAATAATAATGATACTAATACTAATACTAATAATAACAATAATAATAATAATAATAATAATACTAATAATAAAAATAATAACAATAATAACAATAATAACAATAATAACAATAATAACAATAATAACAACAACAATAACAACAATAACAATAATAACAACAATAACAATAATAACAACAATAACAATAATAACAATAATAACAACAATAGTAACAATAACAACAATAACAATTATAACAATAATAACAACAATAACAACAACAACAACAATAATAACAATAACTATAACAATAACAATAACAATAACAATAACAATAACAATAACAATAACAATAACAATAACAATAACAATAATAATAATAATAATAATAATAATAATTGCTTTTTATATAGCGCTTTATACCAGCGATATGTCTCAAAGCGCTTTACATACGTTATATTACCCCTGGTTAATGATAACCTGTCAGGGACAATCCCTCCAGTCAGCAGCAGTTATATACTGCGCCCAATGACAAGTTACCTCATATGGTACCCATTAGACCCCTGGATGGAGAGAGGCAAGTGAGATAAAGTATCTTGCCCAAGGACACAATGTAATGAAATAGGTAGGAATCGAACAAGCAATCCTTGGATCACGAGTCCGACGCCTTAGCCAACTGGCCACCACGCTCTCTGAGAGGGTCGAGGAGATAGCAACATTGGAGTTGATAACATTTTACTTAACCATTACACAATCAAACCTTCCTATTCAAATATGTTCTCAGTGAAGAGCTGCATGTCTCTAATATCAGACGTCCTTCATACCAAGGAATTGTTACAACTTCCTGTACAATATTAAAAACTACACTAATACGATCTTCGTTGATTCGAAACAGAAAAGTTTTATTGGAATATGGAGGCACAAACACTGAGGGGCAGGGGAGAATGTGACTTTGATTTTACGCCGTTACTTTATAAATTTACTTTTGAACTGCATATGTTCATTATTATTATTATTTTGAAGCCAAATAGAAATTTCTTAGACATAAAGCACCTGAAACAGGTTAAAAAATACAACAAGAGGGCACTTTAAAGTACAAAGTAACTGGTAAGTTCCATAAGAAATTGGAGCCACTTTTCAGGGTAACAAGAATATGGGAGGAGTATGTGTTCAATCAACACCCCCCCCCCCTCCCCACGCCCACCCTCTATCACTGCTCCGTCGCCCCTGATACGGTAAATGTACGGTTTCATCGCAAACATTTGCATTGAAGTCTACACATAGTGCCTTTATACTGGTAACTTGACCTACAAGTAAATACAGCAATGATATATGGATTGTGGTGTGACATGTGGGGAGTTTACAACTCTAGTTTTACCTCTTTTTCAGCAATCTAGTTAGTTTTTTTTTTGTCATATCTTTCTAAATGTTATTTATTTCTGGCAAAACCATCAAATATCGACCTCAAACAGATCTTGCATGGGGTCGATATGAATTAACCGGGATTGTGGTAGGGGTAGAGGGAGGGTGTGAAACATTGAACCTTTGTGTTAGCATATGATTATTCATTATGATTGTTATGATTGTTATGAGTTTGGTAAAATACATAAATGTTGTTAAGTAGAAATTCATTATAAAGTCTCCCTCCCCTTACAATATGGCGACTCATCAAGCCAAGCAGTATTTCATTCTGTCTCAATCAAACCAAATGCCGAGACATTAACACTAAAACTAGTGTGTATTCTGTGAAAAGAATATTTTAGAGCCCTGCTAATATGTTGTTCATTTCAAATCTAAGAGAATGATCATGTGAATATACAAACCTATTGTCTGTAAGATTCCTTACTACAAGTTGAGTTTGGCGAGCATGAAATGAAATTATCTGGATTAACCGGTAACAGATAGGGCATCATAACCCTTTTAAGCAGCAATTTGCGTTGATTCTCGAGATTTTCCAATACTAGGATACTATACCAATGACTTAAACTAAGCTAACTGTAAAGTTTCTACTCAAACTATTCCCGAAAAGTGCAAAAAATATGACATTTTCTGATTTTCGTATTTTGAATTTTGACTTCGATAGACTCCTCCCACTTATAGGAACCTTGTGAATATGTATAACGGACAAGGTACTTTGAATAGCAAGGTAAACAGTAAACAAAAATCAGTTGAGGAGATGTACGTATTGCGCGAAGGGACAGTTACGCCATATCTCATTGCATACGATGCCCTAAAAACCCAAGAAAATTCGTCGCTCCGCGAAAATAAAACAGCAAGGATACATAAGAGAGAAAGTCATCGAACCAGAAGAACCCGATCGGTACGTAACATTCGCGAGAACGAGTTAGAGTAGCAGCTCCCTGGTATCACTCTACTCGGTGTTACATAGGCTAGTTACTGTAGTACAATCAGACCTATTAGTGTGTGACTTACACTGGTTAGGCCTGAATAACGTTATGTACACGCTGTGCATTGTGCACTAAAAGCAATGTAGCTATGAGTGTAGCGCAATGGGGACCGTTAGTTTCCGGACCTGTTAGTTTCCTCTCTTGAAAAACCTTAGTTTCCTCCTCTAACAACATGGGAGAAAATAACGTTTTTCAGGAGAGGAAAGTAACGTTTCTCATAAGGGAATGCAATAAGGCATATTGGCTAGACTGTGTGGAGATTTAAGTAGTGATTTGCAGCAAGGGATTACCATGCCAATGAATGAGTCTATTTTTTGCGCCAAGTCATACATAAACATCACTTTACTGATTGGTTGAATTTGAATAGGCGGTTTTGTAGAGCTGCATGTGATAAATACTAAATGATTCGATGTGTCAGGGAGACACTTATCTCAGAATCATATAAGAGCCTTAATTACTTGCTAATTAACGTTCGCTGTGGGGAAAAAAGTATGAGAAAGTCTTGGTTTTGTCTTTTGTGATTGTATTATGATAAAAACTTGATAGACACGGAAAAATTGAGGAAAAACGGCGACTCAACGCAAAATGCTGCTAAGTTCAAGTCTAGCTCAGTATCGTCCTACCCTATACCTGCATTGCAAATCTCTATGTAAGACACCACTCCGGCCAATGGAAAGAAAATATATATGTTACGTACCTTGTATCTAATTAGCATAATAAACGTATATTTACCAAACTGTTGCAATATTTACTTTTTTCATGTAAATGGTTTTTTATCTACAATCGTTTGTTTTCTATATCTATTCATTGACTGGTTGAAAGATGCGCTTTGCAATATTTCATTTTTTTTTTTTATATAATTTTAAGGGCTATAGCGGACATAACAACTCAATGTACACATGTAGTCAATATAACGGAAGTATTGCTGAACTTTTAATAATGTAAATTGCTACAGCATTGAGATGATTTATTTAAGGTTACATTTCCAAAAGGGGACTCCGCGTTTACACCCCTCCCAGCGGACGCAAGTCATATTTGGAGCTCACCCCCACCTCCCCATACTTTCCAAAGATAATGGGACAAAGGGTAGATAGTATATGGTGCTGCAAAAAGTCATATCAATGTAAAAAAACTTAAGTTCTCTGACTATTGACAAAAGGTTACATCTCTATGTTCCGACGTCTCTATGTTCCGACATATCTATGTTCCGACTTCTCTATATTCCGACGTCTCTATGTTCCGACAAAAAGAAATAATTCGGACAAATTTTTTTATCAAAAAAATCGTTTGTACCGAAACAAGTTTTCAGACCCCAATATTTTGTGACCAAAATGTTTTTGTACTCAAATTTTTTTGGACCAACATTATTTCTGACCAAATTTTTGGGGACCAAATCCCCCGCCCCCCCAAAAAAAAAGTTGTGACACAAACAGTGCCTGTGACAAAAAATTGCTTGTCACCCGAACTTTGCTTGTACTCCAAATCTTTTGTGCAAAATTCTTTGGACCAAACTTTGGGACCTAAAAAGAATACTGCAAACGGCGCGGCACGATTTTTTTATTTTTTTTATAATTGCACGAAAAAGATATAAACATGAAAATCAAAAGGTACATACATACGGTAAGAAAAAAAACCAGTAAAATGTTTCAATATATTAAGTTGCACTAAAGGAGGTATATAAAGGAAAATCAAAGGTACATACATCGACGACCATGATACAAGACTATAAACCAAAAACACAGCCCTAAAAAGTATGGTCCGAAACAAATTATTACCCTAACAATTTTCATGAATTAATGGGTGTGGGGCCAAATAATGAAATAGTTTTAAATAACTATTTCATTAACTGCGACAACTAAAACTGTTTAATTGTTTTCTCTTTTGGTATCAATTTCAGCTTTACTAGAGTGTTAGCATTTGATTGTAATTTGAGGGGTGGGCGAGGGGGTTGAACAATAAAGTTATATGTTATTGCTTTTGCTATTTTTATTGCCATAATTTTACTACTCTTCTATTAATAACGATTTTCAATTTCTTTCGTTGAAAAAATGTTAAAGTAAATTGTACAACTTGAAAACAAATATTTTGGAGGTTTCAGTCAAAAGTAACAGGTATTACTTATAAAACTCAACTTTAAAATATTCATTATTCTCGCTAGAATTATTAAAATCCAACTACCTTGTGTATATATCTCTTATTTTATCCTAATAAACATTCCTGTTTTTCTAAAACATAATGCTTAGTTAAATTTAAAACATAAACTAAACAAAGAACGTTCCAACAAACCCCACTCACCCCTCTCTTACCATCACCCTCTCAAACTATTCCCTATTAATCCATTATATTTTGTGTTTATTTATCGTAACATTCTACAGAATTCCTTTCACGATGACCTAATTATTGAAATAAATTCAACTACACTAATTAAATCCAATCCTTGACATAAAAATACAATAGACTTTAAATTCTCTATTGTTACTTTAATAGTGATAACTTTTTTAATTAAATTAATTCCCTATTTTACTGTTATGTTGTTTCTAACATCTTCACCGGAATACTTACATCAGCTCCTTCAAGCTTGTACACTGTGAGGAGTAAGACAAGATGGCCGCCAACTCTTCATTAGTTAGTCCCCTGTCTCTGTCAGTGATCACCAGCTTCTGGAGAGAACTCAGGATAGAGAGAGAGAGACCAGACCAAAGAATAAGGTTCAGACCTGACTCATCAACTCTAGAAAAGCAGTTCTCTAGATTCACACAGAAGATAGGAATCTAGAATAAAAGAATAGAGTTACTGATAATAGAGTAGAAAGAGATAAATAGATTGAATTTGGTTAGGATTACAATAATTTTGATTACATTATAAATAGTAAAAATAACGAAATAAAATAAAGGAAAGTAAAGCGATAAACTAGGACATTTAGGTCGTGTTTATTTGTAAAAAGGAATCAGTTATTGGAACGAAAATAAGAGGCTGATTTTAAGGGGAGTCAAATATAAACAGGAATAATTATATTAGATTAGAGAAAAATAAAGTGGTAATGTAGGATTAGAGGGTTAGTTTTATTGTTTTACAATTAAATTATTAATTAACGTTTTTATAGCTAGTAAGGTTTAATAAAATAAGAATGTGAGGCTACATATTTTTATTTAATAGTTAATAGGAAACAAATCTCAATGACGGTTTGAGAATTTTATAAGAAATGGGTAAATAATAATTGAGATTATCTATCTTTAGAAGAAAAATATTGATCAAATGTATTTGTGTTTTTATTTAGAACCTTCAAAAGGAAAATGTAATTTAATGTTATAGGAATCATGAAAAGGAAACTTCTACTCTTACTAATACCAGTTTTTTTTTTATAAAGTTTAAGGAGATTTGGAAGAATTATATTTAAATCAATAGGTTGTTTCTTATAATTAAAATGCAATTTAGAGAAGCAAAAAAAAATTCAAATTTCAAGAGAGAAGGTTGACGAGGCTTAAACTCAAATTTTAATATACAAATTATTTAATTATTGATTCAAATCCGACTATTCTGCTTGAATTATAATTATTTCTAATTAATACGATTTGTTTAAATGATGATGTCTATCTGTGTTTAGTTATCAAATTCATTCCTAAGTTACGGTTTGAGTGTGACATAACTTCTAGTGGATTTTTTTCGAAATGTAGCTTTGTTCTTTCTTTGTGTTTGTAGATATTTCTAAATTGGGTAATGCTTATGATCTTAACTTTCTAAAATTGATCGTTTTTTCAACTAAATAACACTATCCGCTTTTTACATTTTTTAACAAATACTATTGTTATCTGGAAAAACTTTATATCCTTGAATTATACTATTTAATTATTACCTTTAAGTTTAATTGGGTTGATTGGGTCTTCATTGAAATATCTTCTGTTACTATGGAGTTCATCGGGTGTGAACAGGTAGCGGAACATTTAACGTTAGAGCTACGGCTCTGGCAAACTTCTGCTATTGCGTGTTGCAGCAGGGTAAAATAAGTGGCGCGCTTTCAATTTCAAAACCATTTTACTTTTTAAATATCATGTGGCCATACATCTGTTGGCTTGGAAATGACGTACAGTTTTTATAATTAAGTGGGCAAAATTAAAACAAAACCAGCTGTGAGTAGAACACCACGATCTAGTTGCTGCTGGAAAGACATGGACGAAAGATTCCTTTTTTAATAACTACCGTATGTATTGCATTTGATTATTATTATACTTAATTGGAAAACTGTTTTATAGAGGCTCAAAGCTGTAGGCCCTATACAATATTTAACAAAACTATATATCACATTAAGTGTCAGGTATATTGACAGGAGTTAGGTTAAAAACTAATAATCAGTTATTAAATAACATTATTTCGATCAGCCTGCTCGGTAAAAAGCTGCAAGTTTCTCACATAATTGGCTCAATGTCCGACCTGGTAGATTTAGTAAGTTAGGTGATTACAATAATAATTGTGGAATGTTATAGATTGACTTGTATTCACGCCTATAAGGCTATATTATGTACGAGTAAAATCGAGTTGAACCATTTTCTGTGATTTAAATTTTTTGAAGGGATATCAAAGTTTCAAAGTTTGTCTATGGATACTTTTTGTTAGCTAGAATGAAGTAATTGTTTTCGAAGTAAAGGATAGGAATCAGCTCACCTATAATGTTAATCGCTGGTTTCATTCTTCGCTTAATTTAAGATCCCTAAAGAAGACTCAGTGTCTCGATTGTATTTTATTCAATTCCTTTATATTTAAGATATGCTTTAACTTGGAATTTTTTGATAATCAGTCAACAACTATAGGCTTAGATAGGTTAAGATTTATATTATTTATTAGTTAGATTTGCTAAGCATGTCCTCTTGCTAAAAGTAGTAATTCTAGCTTTTCGCGGGTGATGTTTGAGATTTTTAACATAGCCTAACTGTATTACCAGCCTAACTAAGTTTTGCCTGGCCTTTGTACACATCCTAGCCTATGCCTCTATACCATACCGTCAAATTATCTCTCTGATCAATAATTACTGTTTTAACTATTCACATCGGTTCCTCTCCATTAAACAATCCATCTTAATAACCACTCAACAAGTCAATGGTAACAAACAACCTCCACGATTATACTACGTACTCTGAAACTCCATGCACTGATATAACACTAAACCATTCATTGTCAGTGATACAGATATAAACTATATGTGGACAGGTATTCAATAGCATGAGTCACCGATATTCATATACAGGTGTTTCCCAGCTGTTCGCGGGTGATGTTTGAGATTTGTAACAGACATTTTGGCGCCAATAGATTAATGTACGTAAAGTTATACATGCCCGGTGGAAACAGACAGTTTAAAAACTGACGTCGATTGGGTATGTAGTAAGGAAGGGTCCGAGGAAGTAAATAATACAACACGACCTATATCAAGTAGATCAAGCTATCATTGACATTTCTCCCTAAGCGGTAGGGTGTTAGTCCCCGTGCACCCCCCCCCCCCCACCTCCGGTTAAAATTTTGGCAAAAAAAGCATTTTATGTACTCATTCACCCACCTTATTATCTGTTAGCGGATGCATAAACAAACAAGTAACAAAACAGTTTGAATACCGTCTGTTTCAAATGATTTGAAGAAGTACATGTTTAATGAATATTAAAACATACATGGAATAACATAAATTGAACATCCTTGTTCCGTCATACACATCTTACAGACACATCGTGCAGACAAAACGTGTCTGTGTCAAGTTACATTTTTGTTTTTACAAATATTCACTAAATCATCATGAAATTATTGGAATAAATGTAACTACACGACTTTTTTTCATCCCTCCTTACCCAATCACCTTTGTAATTAATTCCATTCCATGTCAGTGCTGGATTATTTAGCTGGATCTTTGCACCAGCAAAGAGAGTGTCAGGCAATCAAACGATGTTTTGTCTTTTCACGTACCTCGTAATTGCTCAAATTAAAATACTATGTCGACATTTCACCAATAATTGTAATAGTCAATTCATGTAGTCCCCCCCCCCCCCCTTTTCTCCCTTTTTACTTATTACCATCCTCATCAAGAAAAGTTTAATTTTTGAGATAAAATAGTTGAAATTTGTATAAGAAAGAAATCTTGATTTCGAGAAATGCAATGGCAATTTCGAGAGTAACGTACAAGTTTGAGATAAAACGCTAATATTTTTAGTTGAGAAGTCGACATTTTAAAAGTTTAAATTTAAAACAAAAAGAAATCGACATTTTACATGAAGGTAATTAAAGAGGCCGAAATCAATCGAAAAGGTTTTAAATTTTAGAAAAAATAGTTTAATGTTGATAATTTTGGTTATATTACAGATTGCAATTTTAAGACAAACTTGATTTTCAAGAAAAGGGTTTCAATTTTGAAAAAGGGTTTCAATTCCAAGAAATATTCAAAACTTTCGGGATAAAATAATTAAAATTTTGATATGAAAATTTAGAAATTTTTCAGTGTTCCATGTGATGGGTCACAGTAATGACAAAATTTGTATTGTTTACTTAATTGGGATGCCTACCGACCACTTCCCAAACCCATTGATATGTTGATCCCTTCCTACGCCAATCAAGTGATTTGTCACATGTCTACATAGATATGGGGAAGAGTGTAGAACATATAGGAGGAGGTCCATATTGTGGCAAATTTGTGTAAATTTTTGATTAAGTGCATGTGCTTTCATTGAGTATCGGTAAATTTGCCCCTCCAATCCTGAAAACGGAACGACTCTCCTGTATGGTTTAGTACCCAGTAACATGGGTTCACATTCCAAAATTCTCCCGACAAATTTAGAAAGGGGAATGAACCTTTATGGTCAGACTATAGATGGATCCGAAAGTGTTCATGGTGTTGCTGTGGAGTCGTTGAATGTAATTCCATGAGGGGTTGTCGGGGTCCTCCGACTGAA
The DNA here is from genome assembly GCA_020650975.1 of Apostichopus californicus. Taxonomy (NCBI): domain Eukaryota; kingdom Metazoa; phylum Echinodermata; class Holothuroidea; order Aspidochirotida; family Stichopodidae; genus Apostichopus; species Apostichopus californicus. The sequence goes on from JAIPMN010008166.1 coordinate 18,295, forward strand.
ACAATTCTGAGGCGTATTTATACTATATATTTTCGTCTAAAGTTAAGGTTGTGCTAAAGAATACTGGTGTGAAGTTTGAAAACTAAACCGACCGATGTTAAAATCAGTATGATATAATTGCATGGAAAATCAGAAAATGCAGTCTTGCTCGCGTCCAGTTATTCTGTAAATAGCCGTTGGGTGGACATGTTGCCCAACCATTTATTAATCATATATACAATAATGCCTGGCAAAGAGGTACACATTATAGCATGCTACCTTCGTGTAGCCATGCATGACATTTTAATAACAGTAGTAGGTTATCTACTACTTGATATCGGTTAGCAGGATTAGGAGAATGGGACCCCTGCTCGACCCCCATATTTAATATAGGATTTAGGGGGGGGGGCAAATCCCAACTGACTTGGGTAGGGCCTTAAGGAAAGGCCAAAAGTGGAAAGAAAGATTTTAAAAACGGAGGAGGTGTGGTCGTTGGCTTGTTGAAGGCAAATCTCAGAAGCCCCGTCCCCTGAAATAGTTTGGAAACTTGATGTTAAATGGTGCACTCTGAGGCATAATTAGACTACCAATTAGGACTCAAATTGGCTCCATACACCATGCAGTTTTGCCTATGAATAATGTTTTTTGTAAAGTCGAAAAGGGGGGTGTGGCGTGGATGGGTGTACACCCGTAGCTGTGGCCTTCTTCTCAGCTGAATGTAACATTGCCCCCCCCCCCCCACCGACTTCTATCCAAGTGTATTATATGAACAAGTTTTTAGAAATAATTAACTATTGACTTCTTTCCAAGCTTGTAGTAAACCAATATCCTGAGAAATGTATAAGATGTCTAATTATCTTGCTGTCTTGATGACACTTGTAGTGACGCAATACTATCACGATATATTTCGCTAGTCGATAGTAAGCGTTTCTCCTTGGAACTTACACTCGCCTCTTATCTTTGCTTTACTGGAAAGTCACGATCATCATATTTGTTTTCATTATTTGCATATTTTGAGCTTTCATTATATATTTTGTGCCGGACACCTTTTTATGTTTGGACTTCGGAGGATATGTTGTTTATTGTCAAGAGGCCGTCTAAATTTTAATTTGGTGAGTTGAAGTGTAATTACTAAGTTTTTTTTTTTTATCTTTTCCATAAAACCTATACGACCCATAGCACGCTCACTGAAAACATAAACTAGTCAGTAACGCTACGGACTAGTGAATAACACTAGTCAGTCATTACCGACTAACTAAAGTGTGCTAGAGTAGTCACGGCAATTAGTCAGTCAAGACCTACTAGGGAATTATTACGACCGACTAGTTCATGGGTACTGACTAACGCCAATAACCTCGACCGACTAGCAAGTCTGGACTGACTAACTTGACCGACTAGCATTTTAGACTGACTAAGTAACCGACGTTTACAAAACTTTTCGCGGTAACAAATACACACACATAATTGGTCAACGTTTTGCGTTTAAATTTATTGAACCAATCATAAGCACGTATTGCAACAAATGCATTGAATATGCAGATTTATCCCGTTCATGCGTTCGATCATGCGGCCGGCCGGTGGCGCGTCTGTACATGTGGCTTATAGTATATATAATAATATAGTACAGCTAGACGAGACTCAACTTACTACAACCAAAGATAATTCACCGAAGGTGACATATCTTTGCTACTACTACTAGTACTACTACTACTTCTATATGCTGGTTCGCTCGCAAGTGTACCGGTACTGCAAATTCGTTTCCTCGTTATGATGGAGATCGAAGGGAGTATTCGGTGAGTAAAATCGATGAATTCATGACACTTTTATTTGTCAGCGTAGCAAAGGCCTAAAGCACAGGCCACAAGCACTTGTAACATTAGGCTTTATACTTACTGTATACTATATACTGCAGTAAGTATAAAGCCTAATGTTACAAGTGCCTGTGGCATAGGCTAGGCTAATTAAGCCAGGCCTACTGAGTACTGAAGAGTGTACCGTAGGCTACTATACTAGTACTACTAGTACTACTACTAGCACTGCGGGGTATACATTCAAAACGTCCCCTGACCAAAACGTTCCCGCCTTTTTACCTACCAAAACGTCCCCGCTAGGCTAGGCCTATACAGAAAATACGTGATACTGATATGCTTACTCGAAGTTGATGAGTTCTGATGTCTGATTGAATGGAAGATAAAATATATAGGCCTAGCCTATTCAGAGAATGGCGACATAAAATAGAATTTTAGTAATTGTTGATTGTAAATTTGTAGTCGCGTGACAATCAGGGAAAACGGAAAGAGTTTTAGTAACGAATGTCAGGAACATTCGGAGTTAGGCTGGCTGGTTAAAAAGAATAAAATTTCAGTAACGGATGCATTGTAGTAACGTGTTAATCTGGGGAAAATGGAAAAAGTCGTAATGAATGTCGGGGACACTCGGAGTTAGGCTGACAGGTTAAAGAGATATAATTTGAGTAACGGATGTATTGTATAAATTTGTAGCAACGTGTCAATCGGGGAAAATGGAAAGAGTTTAAGTAACAAATGTCGGCGGACATTTGGTTTTAGGCTGGCTGGTTAAAGAAATAGAATTCCAGTAACGACTGTATAATATTGGGTCATTCCATATCAAATCACCAAATTTTGGAGTATCTTGTAGTTCAACATTTTCAAAAAATTCCCAAATTTATTGTATGATTGGAACACCATGCAATAACCATATTCTGAAAATTTCAATTGCATTGCTTCACAATTGGCGGATTTATCACACTTTGAAATACCGCAATTTGTCGCCACCGTGGCATTTTGGCATTTTCTTGACTTTTGAGTTCTCATTTCTCAGCAATTAAACATCCTAGGTACTACCTCTCTAATATAGATGCATATAGAGTCTATCCCATAGAGCAGGAATATAAAAATTAGGCCACAAAAATATTGTTAGGTCAACTTAAAAGTGTCAAAATATTCAATTTTTGTACTTTTCACCAAAAAAATGTGCTATTTTTAGTGATGAATTGCTCCTAAACCATTGCTTCAGGGTACTTGATTCTTTTAGAGGTTATTATGTGTAGTACAAACAATACAAAATAATGATTACAATGCTTTCCTATACTATATTTGCAAGTTGTGCAACTCTAAAGTTGCTATTTCATGCTGCGATTCAGCATGAGGAAGGGTTTTGATGCCAATTTTTTTACCAAAGTAACCATGTTAGAGCTGTCAGGGGTTTATATTTTAATTATAAGTATAAAGTTCTAACAACTAAACAAACTTCAGAGTTCTAGCTTTTCTCAATATTAATTTATGAAGTTGTTAAGTTGATCCGATGTACAAAAGAGGTCGTCTTTGAAAAAATCTGATAATTTTTTTCTGGAAGAGATATAGTACAACCCTGTTTGTACAAAAAAATTCAGGATGGTGTTTTGCCTTATTTTGAAATGAAAAATCCTCAAAGTTTGGGATTTTTACCAAAAAAACGTTTTTGCCTGTTTGATGTTCCACGTTTTTGAGCCTGGGTTTTGTACTTCAAGGTCATTCAATTCAATACTGTGCAGTTTTTAATTCCATATAAACAAATACTATTTACAATGTACTTGTCTGTTTCTGGTTTAATTCATTTAATTAAAAGACAACTATAAAATGAATGTCACCAGTACATACATGTAGAGTGTGTACAGTACATAGAGCCTATTGTGTAGACATTCATATTTATTTATTTGTTTGTTTGTTTGTTTTGGTTTTTCAGATGCTATGGAAGCATAGACTTCAGTACAAATTCCAGAATAAGCGTAAGCGTCGGGACCTGAAGATTGAGGCTGTGCAGAAGAAGAAGTTAAAAGCAGAACTAAAGCCACATTCGCCTCCACCTTCTGCGGTGGACCCCCAACTTACTGGGGAATAAAAACTACCTCCCCGGTCGCCCTGCCTCGGAGGATGACTTGACCATAGCCACCCACATAGGGTGGCTGAATGCAGAAAAGAGAAGAAAACAACCAGATTACAAGACCGTGTCCTGCTCCATGACAAAGGCCCTGGCAGACAGGAGAAAATGGATCATTTCATCCAAACCCAAACCAACGTTGCATGAAATCCAGGTCAAATACCCCTGGTTATTTGACAAGGACCAGGTAATTCAAATTTCTTGCTTGGCAGCTGAAGGGATCTAAGCATATTTTCTGTCAAGAAGCATCCAATTTTTTATGGCTTACATCACCACTGTCTATGGGTGTGATTCTCTAATACTGGGTTAATACTGTCAAGAAATCTAATGCTTAAATTATACCTGAAATATTTGCTGCCTCATCCCAAGTGGGCCAGTGGATTATCCAAAATGTTCATCATCATCCAGATCTCATTTTTACTCAATCCTTAAAATGAGATCTGGATGATGATGAACATGTTGGGTAATCCATATGATATCAACAACATTCTTTGGCAATATCTCAAGTTACCAATTGTATTTTACATATATTTTTCTACAGACCGTCAATCCCAGTCATGTCTACATTAGGATGGATGCAGCCACACCCTACAAAACTGAACAATTTACTCCTGTTAGATGAGATCGATGTTGCCCGTTCAAATACATTACTTGGAGCAGCCACTCTATGGATCAAATCCTTTTACATTTTGAATCTGAGCTATCCGACGTGTGTGAGCAACTCGCTAATATTTCTTCAGCGGATAATCCTGATGATCGATGATCAACTCCCTGTTGCAAGGACAATAAGGATGCAAGTGAACAAACTAAATGCATGTTAAAGTGTAATACTTGACATGTTGAGCATAGCTACAAGAATCTGTGTTTGGCTACCAGGCAAGCTTTGGGGGTGATGTCCATTACAGAGACATCACATACTAGGCCAATGGCATAGTGAGGTAGGGTGGTCAGTTCCTTTCCTCCCCATTGATAACACCAGGTCCTCAAAAAAACTCCTCTTTCACTAATGGAAAAAGCCAGGAAATGTAGAACTCGTCAACTAGTATTGATTTGTACATTTCAATTTTTTTTCCAGTTACAATTGTTTTCAATTTTGGCATAAAACCTGCTACTTTGTGTGAAAACACCATTTGTCTATTACCTAATTTAATAATATTTTGTAATATGACCAGTATTTGTTGCATGTTCAATGCAGCATTGTGATGTTTTGTGGTACCCATCCATCATGGTCATATTGTCAAATAGGAGGCTGAAATGTAATGGGTCATGGAAAATACTAATTTTGTCATGGAAAAAAAATTTAATGATAGTAATTCCATTTTAAGATTTCTGTACAATTTTCTGTACCTTGTGTGTTAATCTAATATGTTCAATTGACACATGGTTCTATAGAAGTGTAGTTGTCACAACTCCCACCAAATGATTACCTGTATATTTGAGCCACAGTCAGGGCTTTGTGAAAGTTTATCCATTTCCATTTATTTTTTAGTCAGATATCGTAATATACTGTCCAATGTGACTGAAACTTGCCAAAATCTTTACAGCTGGACCATGGTAAAAAATCCCACATAGGATGTTCCATAATAACAGACAGTTAGTATGCAGTAGGTGTTAGGGTTATGTGTGTTTGGGCAACAGTCAAGGTTCCATGAATAAGTTTCTTGCCAAAAAATATATGGCATCATCTATGTTTCAAACAAATCTATCAATGTGCCTAAACTTGCCAAAATCTTCACAGACTTGTGAAAGGTGCGATATACTGGTTCACAATAGCAGACGATTTGCACACAGTACATTTTGCATTCATTCAGGCTTCAAAACAAGATTTATGAAATGTACTGTAACACTACGGTCTGCTGTTGTTGTATCATGTTTTTTTTATCTATAAACTATTTCTTAAAGTGAATTTATACTGTGCTATACAGAGGCTATGGTATGCATGTGCAGGATTGTATTCAGCATTGTATTCTTTGAAAAAATGTCATCTTGTATTAGAGCTTACACTGAGGACCAGTTTTAAGTGCTATATACAGAGACTATGGTCATGCATGTGTAGGATTGTATTCTTTGAAATGTTTTCACCTTGTATTAGAGCTTTTAATGAGGACCAGTTTTAAGTCATTACTCATGCTATTACATGATCTATATGTTGTTATTGATTAGAGAGTAAATTTTATTATATCACATGTTGTAGTGATATTATATCATATGTTGTAGTTATTAGTATTTGTAATAAATGTTACTTCGGAACTTGATTCATTGATGTTTCTGCTTTTATCCATTTATTGGTTTGAATGAGTTTCATGCCAGAATCATTTGTAGACCATGGACTGACTAGTACAGTAGTTAGTCCACTAGCTTAGTCCGTTGTTTTACTGACAAAGCCTTACCTTAGTCGGTTATCACTGACTAGAGGCCTACCTTAGTCAGGGATCACTGACTAGAGGCGGCATCTTAAATTAGTCGGTAGAGGCACCACACTGACTAGCGCTAAGTTAGTCAAACTCTAGTCGATGAATGACCGACTAATTTATGTTCTAGTTCGTTAATTAGTCGGTGGTCACAAACTAGTCAGGGGAATACCGACTAGTTTGACTGACTAATGTGATTAGTCGGTGAAGTATTTTACATTAGTCGGTTATATTAGTCCAGCCGGATTGACTAGGAATAAACTAGTCGGTAATGATGGACTAGCAGTTGCTTAGTCAGTAGAGGCACCATCCTGACTAATTTATTATTAGTCGGTATGACCAATTTAGGTTTTCAGTGTATGAGAAGACTGTATTATCTCTATATCAATCGATGCCTATTGATTACTTGGAATCGGTTGGTGCGTTCTCCTTAATTATATGCAGGGACAAATATTTAGAAAATGCATGCTCCCTATTTTACCATATATTCGGTCCTTTGGCAACTATTAACGGAACTGAAGGGATAAGATTGATATAATATGTTATATTAACGCACATATATATTGGTGTCAGGCATATAGGACAATTACGTTTGACATAAAAGGGATTTTAGCGAACAGCGAGTGTATACGACGGGCCGAACGAAGTGAAACGTAACGCCAGGTAAAGGTAACATATACTCCTATACTATTTTACAACAAGGTAAGCGAGATTGTCTCTTCAATTCTATATGCACGTCATCCGTTCCTGCAGTTCATAACGCGTGTAGACGTGCAGTATGTTGAAACGTGACAACATTCTTAAGATTGCATCGTGCAACGTAATTAAATGCCAGTTCGTTCATCAATAATCCTAAAATAACCGCTGAATAACTGAAACCGATTTCACCTGTTCAATAAGCCGATTCACACAGAGATTACAGTAACTACTGTAAATCTAAAGTTTTGTACCACAGTAAATACTGGATCGTGCTGACAAATCTGATATATCGGTAGCATGTGCTATTAAGTTGACAGTAAGAACTGAGGATATTTGTAATTCCAACAAATCCCAACAACTGGATTTGTTGGAATTACACATATCCTCAGTTCTTACAGTAATCCCAATAGCACATGCTACCAAATTATAGCACGATCCAGTTATTACTGTGGTACAAAACTGTAAGATTTACAGTAATAACTGTGTTCTCTATGTGTATCGGGTGGTTCAAATGGGAATACTATATATAAACAGCTGCTATTTATAACGTTATATTTATTGTATATACTTTAAAGATAATGTATGCATATGCACGGCCAGAGTATCATCATATCTACAAGTCTAATGTGATTTCGTTTAGAACATGGGTATACTGTCGTTCATTACAAAAGAATGAGAAATATCGTGAACAAATTATATAAGAAATGATTACCTCCATCCCTAATTTCTATGCATCTGCAATATTATTTCAGTTTGCTGTTGCTAGTATTAGAGAAATGTTTTGAGAGACCCATCTCGTAGTAAACTAAAATTGGAATTCATGCTGTTTGTCACAAAGGATTTTACAAATAATGTTTCCTAAATTTCTATTTACGCTTCTTCAAGACTTTAAGGTGTTTCGTTTTCCTCGAGTTACTGGATTGTTATGGTTTCAAAGTGTTTCATGGTCAAGAAACAATTATTTCGGCTATTATGTTGGCCAGTCCCTTGTTTGGGAATTACTAACAGTAAATAACGATAAAATGTTAATGTGACATTTACCATGCAGCAATGATCAAACTTAAAGCCTGACAAATGCCAAATATCCAACGAAGCTTGTTGAATAATGGGCAAACAGGGTAAACCAAATTAAAACCATAGCTGTACAGCATCTGACTGCAAACAGGCAAAAGATTATTAACCAGACTTAAACCAGTCGATGTCATTGGGTGGTAATATGGAGGTCCCTGTCTGCCTCCTCTCCCCCTCGCAAAACACTGTTATTATACTACCCTTTCAACCTAATGTCCCATAATGAAAGTATTATCTTGAAAGGGTTATACTTAATCCATGGTCTCATAAATTACTGCGTCTGGCATCCCGGTGAAATTTGAATGATTCAATTCCAGGTTATTGCCACAGAGATATTGGAAGTTAAACTGTTCCCAGACTGTAGATGACTATACATCTGAAGTGAACTTGAAGCAAACTGTGAAATGGGGCCCTTCAGTTCTCAGTTGTTTCCAACGTTTTTAGCTAGCTGTTATGATTTTGCATAATTAAATGAGTACCAACATGCCTGTATACCATACGGTAGTATGTCATATTTTCGATAATATCTGTGTTTTTATTCCGACACCACGACTAGGTCTACACTCGACGGAAGTGCTTAATCTGTTATCTATCATTGTATTAACAAACATATTGCTAGGCATTAAAATATGTTTTTTGTGATGGTTTCCTTTAGCTCATAATTCTATAAAAAGAAGCAAAAGTAATATTTTATAATATAAAAAATCCATCTCCAAATATCGACATACAACGTAAAAAAGGTCGACATAAACATTCAAAATACTGCCTACTTAAAATCACCTTCCCCAAGTGGATTATGTGTTTCCGTTTCTGTTTATATCTGCTATGTATCCTCCAAGGAAGTATAAGAGCTAAAAATATATTTATAAATAGAGATGACACATAACATAGTTCAGATGGCAGTCACGAGAGAGATACAAGACAACAAAAAAAGAAGAAGAAAAAAGACAAAAACAGAAGTATAAGATTACAGATAGAAGTTCTGAAACTGTGGCACCAGCACTACTGCAGTAAGCGGAAGCAATTAATGTGAC